>JAJJWW010003457.1:0-228295 GCA_023531295.1 Papaver armeniacum | reverse complement strand
GTAGATGAATGTGTAGGGTACCGCATTGGAATGAGCTTTCACCGCAATTGCGAAGCCATGGAAATGGGAGTCGTTGGTGATTCGCAATGGCTTCTGGTGGAGGAAGTAATATTGATGCTGGCAGGGAGATTTGAGGCACAATCAAGAAACATGGAGATACGTATTCTTCTTGGAGTGTTGCGAGAGCTGGAGCTAGGGTTTGTCATTTAATATTTTCATCTTCTTTACTTTATTTCCATTATTATTTGAAGTGATGATGAACTCCAATATTATAGAGTAACTAAAACTCTCTTTGATTATGGGCGCATTTCGGGTTCAAATATGAATCTATATTTGATATGAAAAACTTGTTCTCTCGCATTAATTAATGTTATTGATTGATTTCTACCATGCTATTATTGCTTATGGATTATTTGTTTGATTGTTTAAGTTCGAAATTAAATAGTTGATCCATAATCCTATTGCTAGTTTAGATTTTCTTCGACCAGCAATTGTCTAGAGAAGATAAACACACAAGTAGTATTATGTAGACTGATGATGGGACTCTTGTTAAGTACCCATATGTAGAAATCAACACTAGTAGGTGATCCATGCTTTTGAGTTCATCACTAGGAGCAACCTTATCTCACAGAATTTAGAGACACTTGTTCAAGTCAAACCTAGTAAGCGTACTCTCAGGAAACTTGGCAAGTAGGAACCTGTAGTCTGGCGCGTCCACGTATCCGGTGAGCTAGAGATAGTAATCTGAATAGGGTTGAGCGTACTAATTATTCTCAGGTGTTAGTTAGCAACTACGATAATGTGAAGAATATAGCTATCTATCAATTTGGTTTGTATTCCGTGGTCTAGAATGAACCTTTATTATCAATTACATCTCATATTTGAATACATTTTACACTTTCAGCATTTCTACAACAAAAATCATCTTTTAAGCAAGAGTATTTGCATAACAACTTGAACTTCATACCTCCCTTAGGACGATCCTACTTACATTATACTACTTGCTAGCTAAAGAGAAGTAGAGAAATTTATTTTTGCGAGATTGACACCTCGGCCACTTTCCCACTTCCACTCATGAAACCGCCACACTTACAGGGATCAAGGTGTTCACAACTCGAAAATATAAATAAGTCTCCGAATCCATGATTGAGGACAACGAATGATCACTAGCTATCTGCAATCATCCGTAATTTCTGAGTAACTACTCTCAAGTATTCATCAATCCATCGAACTTATTCGAACTCCAAAGTTCACCAATCATCATGCAAACCTTCAACACATCCACAATCCTTGATCATCATCGATCCCACACAATTCTCGCCTTCCTCCTACATATCAACCCATCTCCCTTTTGCACTGAATTGACTCTGGAACGGCCATTGACTTGGTTTAGGCCTGAGTCCTACTGTATTGATCTCTCGAATCTAAGCACTCCTTTGCAAGACATATGTGTGAGGTGATAGACGCATTTATGTGTCTATTTTGATCTCAATTATTTGTATTGTTAGTGCTCGATTTTATACTTATTTGATTATTTTATGTATTTGTAGATGTTTTCGAGAAATAAGCTATGGGAAAATTGGCTCGTAAAGTGGTATTTGCGCTCGTGGGAGAAAATTACTATTCTGACTCTCGCTTGGATAAGGGCAACCTCAGTGTACATGCTATTCGCACCCCATCGCAGGATAAGGGGAGGTCATCTTCAACATTTCAAATGGAAGTTTTGAGGGAAAGTATTACAGAGCTACGGCAGATTTGGATTCGAGTTTTGAAGTCATCAGGAGAGATTAAACTACCGATTTTGATTTCTTTAGGCCTCGTTAATGCTAAACAGTAGTTGGTATAGGCCTTTACTTCGATCGAATTGGTCTAGGTATTCATTGGAAGCAAAACAGGAAAGAAAAGTGCAGCCATCTCCGTAACTTTATGGAGACAATTTGGACGTGTTTTTTATCGGATTTCTTTGCGAAATGGGTTATTTTCTACTGCTACGATCATACAGTGGATGGTACGTGGGTTGTGATCGACTGAAAATCAAGTTTCCATACTTATCTCACGTAAACGAGGCACGCGAGAGTCTCGACAGCTAGTCATATTTTTGGAAGTTACGCATAAGTTTGGAGAGTATATTGTATCAGATTCTATTCTATCGAGTTGGAGGGTCCAGATAAGCATCAAAGACGTAAATAGAGAAAGAAGAGGGGAGTTTTACATAACTTGGCCGTGGGGAGAAGAAATAAGATATCAGAGATATTCTTGGAATTTAATCGGTGCTGTGGTGTATAAAAAGAAGCTACGGGACTCAGAGAAGGGTGTCGGGAGTTTGGGGTAGGTTTAGAGCAACATAAATCGCTGCAGAGCGATTCTGTAGTAGCAGCAAAGAAGAGGAAGAAGAAGAGTTGCAGACGTACATATCGAAGTGTTGTTCTCAAGAACCCTAATCCAAGAACATTAAGTCGCATGCAACGAATCGCATTCAGTGTCTTATATTCAAACAGCTTCAGAATAATCCAACAGCCCACGCATATATTCAAGCTAGCCACACCTTCTATAACAGTGAACTCGTAACGCCATCGCAGCTGCTGCAGCATTCACTGAAGTCATATAATTTCTTCAATAAAAACACCTTTTGAGCCATGGATTATTATTTTATGCGTGTTTTTGATATGAGGAGCTAAACCCCAACACCGGGACGACTGAGGAAGCCTTATTTTCCAATTATTATGTGGTAATCTCTATTTTTAATGATTTTTGCAATTTATTTTATGATTATTTCAGACTCGAACCGAAATCGAATATATGATTCTCGATTAAGTGGTTGTGTTCTCAATTGATGGGTCATGCTTAGGTTAAGTCTTTTGATGGTCCATGCTTTCGATTTACAACTATTGTTTTGAGAATCTACTTGTCTAGGCAAAAATATTAGAATCACTTTAAACGTAAAGAGTTGCATGAATATTGATTAGATTAAATCACATAAAAATTGGGGATTGGTGAATCCTCGAGTCACAAGTTGCTTTTATAATCTTGATAATGACAACTTCTTAAGTTTTCTATTTTAATTTGAGTCTAAAATCGAATCTCTACAAGTCTCGAGAAACGAATTTTGTTACCACTTTCTACAACACATCATGAGGTTAAGCAGCTTTCTCATCGAGGAGTCTCAACGACACGCTCGACTCTTCACTTTCCTAAAAACCAATGAACCATTTTTGCCCATCTACGATTGACGACCACAAGTGGGAGATTAATCTCTCGGTTGCAATATCAAACTATCACAAAATGGTTGATCTTAGGTCGGCTCGACCACCAATCCCAACACAAACAATGCTAGCACTAGCAACAATGGTGGTAATCCGTAAACTACTCCCGCTTCTAACATCTGGTGCTGGTGATACCACTCCTCCGCAAACCAACATTAGAGACAATCCTCTCTTCGCCGGCCTCCGAAGAGATTAGAGAAAACCCACCTACCATAGGTGATCTCATGAAGGTGCAAGAAACTCTTGCCAAGAATCAGATTGACATGGCTAACACATGGAAAGAGTTGTGAAATTATCTCAAAATTCTCACTGACAAGATGTCAGAGAAAGCTCAGAAGAAAGGAAAATCCAAAGAAACATCTCCGGCTGTTGATCCTGAAGTCACTCCGATCCATGTAGTAGGTGATGATGAGGTGCACAAAGCTGCAGATAATCCACCAACAAAGGAACCAGCAGGCTTCATCACTCGTGAGGACCTGGAACGCTTCATGGAGGATCGAGGAAAAGACAAAGCATCATCTGTTCATCGTCATCAACCTCAAAGAATTCCTCTCTCGAAAGGCTGCACCTCCCCAACATTCACACTCGTACAATGGAACAGGGAACGCTTGAGAACACATCTCTCGATTCCCTGGAGGCACTAGGAGAGCACGAACAAAATCATGTCAGTCCGTCTAAAAGAATTATCAAAATCTCTCGACAGAGCCGAGCATACACTGCATACAACAACATTGCACCTGGGAGCATCGCTAGTTGGGGAGAAATGGTTAATGCCTTCTACAGAAATACTTCTTCTGCCTCAGAGCATACTACTCTCTCCGATTTAAGAAGAATGTCTCGAAGAGCAATGAACATCCGAACGATTATGTGAATAGGTTCGCAGTCCAAGCTTTGGATTGTCATGACCCGAATGTCACCGAACAACAACTCGTTGACTTGTGCATCAACTAATGATCCCAGCCTACAGAGCCTTGCTGGAAAATCTCCTGCTCCATACTTTCTCGCAGCTTCATGAAGCAGCCTAAACGATCGCCGACTCATCGCACTCGCTTTACTATAAAGAGCAAAGTCTCGCAAGGTGAAGGAACCTTGAAGCGCCGACGCCTAGTCAACAATCAAGCACAATCTCCAACCTTCAATAAACGTCGTTGCCGGAAGGAATGAAAGGAAAGCCGAGACACGGCATCGTAGCGCTTCTCCAAACATCACAGGCTCCTCTCAAGGCGCCGAAGAAAAGATAACCAATCTCGAAATGCACAAACCTCGACCCGACATCAACGAATCTGGGAAATGATCGGACACTCAAACCTCTCTTCTCATGAAGGAGTGATCGAGTTACTGGAAGTCTGGTTCAAGATGGTGCAATCAAATTGTCGTTCATCATGAGAGAGCCAACTGAAGAAGAAATGGAGAATCCCAGGTACTGTCGCCTTCATAGGTTCATCGATCATCCAACAAGTAACTGCAATATTTGAAGCACATCTTCAAAGAGAAGGTTGATCCATAATAACTTCAATCGGGACTCGAAGGAGTACACAAGAATCCTCTCATAATCGTAACTTTTGCAATCTCTCGAACAACCGGCCAAAGATAGCGCTCAATCGTTGATCGAGCATATCCGTGAAATTGCTCTATCTGTCTAAGACACAAAAGAAAGGCATGTTCACAACACCAAATTATATTGTGTCGACATCCTGTCCATCCCTGAAATACTCCTTGACCTTCATCCACCGATAAGGAGATGCACGACCTGGGACCGCTTACCACTACTCATCTCAAAGGAAATGAATTTGGAAGAATGTTGATCGATGCCGACACCGCCATCAACAACATTCCACTCGAAACCCTCGTAGTTGCGGCATCACTCAACTAAGCTGCTACTCCTCTCTTATCTCAATCAAAGACCATGAAGGAACGCTCAGATATGCATGCGGTTGCATCACTTCAAAATGAAAGTTGGCTCAACTCGACGAAACCAAGTTTCACATAATCGTGGAAGATCCTGATACGACATGATTCTCGGATGGACGTGGATTCATGCCGAGAAGATAACTATCGACAAAGCGCCTTTGGTTGCACATCTCTCCAACGAAGAAAGTTCTGATCCGTAATATTTGGTGAACGCTTGATCATCGGAGCACTTGGAGGAATTTCGAACTTTGACGAGGTTGAAACAAGAACCCGCAAAGATGCATAGACATTCATCAAAAGTCCCGCACTCATGCAAGTCTCGCTCCTCCCATGTTTATGTCATTTATTTCTCACATGCTATTCTAGCATGGGGACTCAATTATGCTAGCATCTCTGCTATTGCAAGATGCTATAAGTTGGTAATCTCACTTCAGCAATATTTTACCAAGTGGTTGAATCTGACATTTCTCTGAATCGATCATTGAGACATTCATTACTGAGATAATGTCCAAGAATGGCAAGGAACACTTTGGGCGCTTTCTCCGTAGCCTCAGCAGAGTGTCCATATGTCCCACAAAATCGAAAGATCTCGATGTCCGCGCAAGTGTTGAATCCACTACCACAGGGAAAGGAATGTCAATCAACGAAGATACTTGGGGCTGAGACGATCAAGCCTCAAGACATTCGAAGCTTAAATAATACTGATGCTTCAACGCTCAAGTATCTAAGAAGTCTTCAAATTGTACTCCCAAACAAAGAGTACACCTTCGATAATGGCGCCCTGGCTTCAAAGACAAACATCTCGACGATGACATACCGATTCACCACCGACACGATCAAAGTGAAACCGAACTACAATCGCCGAGTCTTCACTATCTCCATGACAAGACTTCCAAAGCGATGCAACATCATTCATCCATCGATGGCACGAATTCCTTCAACATGCACTCGGGACTTGTTCTTATTGGACAAGATTCAAGACATAGCAAGTCATTGCAACCCGACGCGATTCCATGAAAACGTTATCAACTAATCTCTACATCACGAACTTTTCACAACTAAGGAACTTCTCTCTTCATCGATCACACCTGTAATCGGAGATCGTTGATGCAATCTTCCGCAACAACGTCGACTCATTGATGAATCCAGTTCACGGTAAAGTCATATGATCAGGATAATTCGGGTTGTACTCCCAGTACACCTACATCTTAGGGATGCTCAACCCAACAACTAGTTCGTGAACGTGAATGTTCACAGAGTGGAGGAAATCCACCCAGTATCGGCATCAACAAGGATATGTGGAGGAACTCTATCATGGTCTCATCATCAACAAGAATTTCGGAGAGAATTCAATCGTGATCTCAAGATCAATAACAGCCTCTGTGCAACATCATCTTCATCAACTAACCATTCTTCCAAGCATTGCTTGATGAAGCTGACTTCTCCAAGCATTAATGATTCGTGTCAATATGTGTAGACATGAAAATATGTTCACATGAAAGTCTTCCCAAAGCTTGCACGACTGGTGGGCACAAGCCAAAGACTTCTATAAGATGTTCTCATCACCTCCGCAAATGAGATACAACACACTTCGTGCCATGGGTTTACAAAAACGTACCAATGGGTGAGGAATGGGATAAATGATGCGTGTCGTAGAACTGCACAACAAATTAATTAATACTTTACTACCTAATTAACTAGTAATATAGGGTAGTCAAGGCCCATCCCACGAGGAGCACGAGATTCTAGTTGTAAAAATTGTCACGAAAGGGGGTGTAAAAAGCAAAAAAAAAAATAAACAAAGCAATTAAAATCGAAAGTTGAAAGATGAAAACAATAAGAGAGACAAGATCAAGGAATCCTTCTTCTGCTACGAAACAATGATTAAAGTTATGTTCTTTTCTACTTGTTATTAGTCACAAATTATCACCAACCGTAGGTAAAGCAATGGCCTGGCTAAACCCCAAAATCCCCTTATTTCACCTCTGGACACTAAGTTCTCCGCCAATGGATTCTAATCACCAAGCCACCTAGAATTAGCTCAACCTAGATGTAACTTGGCTCATGCATTAAGTTTTATGAATTTCTTAGGTTGATATTAGTAGTTAGACTCTTAGCTCAAGGTCCACTTGCTAACGTTGTTTCTACACACAATTGCTCCACGGAATCCCTCCGCAAGGTCTTGTGTTTGCTACTTATGTAAAGAGTCAAGAAACGATTACTTATCTCCTAACTTTCACTAGCTTTAGATCAAATTAACAAATCAATTTAGCGTGCACTCCAAACAATCTATCAATCAATCATGAATGTCTTTAAGATCACTCCTATTAGTAAAAACAAACGATAATTATGTGAAAAACTTCAAGATAGAATTTGAAAACAAAAACTTAAATCATATGTTAAGAACTAGGAATTCATCCTCAATCAATAAAATTAATTACTCATGTTAAAAAGAGTTCACACAAAGAATAAGAAAAGAAAAGAATTGTGTGTGTAGAGATGTGTAAGATAGATTTGCAGAGAAGATATGTAGAAAAAACTTCTCTATTTATAAATGCTTCAATATTCTCCAAATCTTCTAAGGATTAGAATCCTTTTCCTTTAGCAATTCAATTTCCAATTCCAAGCTCTTCTCAACTCTTCCACCTTCTTTCCAAATTTGAGTCCAATTCTCCATCCATTCCTAGCCCCGAGTCTTCACACCCATGAGAGAAGTCCATAGAAAATTTGGAATTTTTGGCTCGCCGAAAAGCGGGATTGTTGGTCGGAATTTGGCTGAATTGCTCGTCACCGGTCATTTTGAAAATTTCTCCGTCGAGAATATTCGACGGAATATTCCGTCGATCTCTTCATAGACTAATCCACAAACGAGTCAACCGTCACCAACAGTTAGTCAAAGAGTCAAAGGGGAAGGGAGAGTTCACCTGGTCAACTCGGTTCAAACCGGTTCAACTCGGCCTTCAACTCAACCGAAGCCAAGGTGGGTCATTTGAGTCGGGTTAGTCGACAACGAGTTAGATGGCGAGTCGAGACACCGAGGTGAAAGTGACCTTGGCACTCGTTTGCCTTTGATGAGCTCGTTGCACAATCATTCTCGCAACCACCATGATGGCTATACCTCGTAACTCGCACACTTAACCCGCAAACTGCACTTTACCATTAGCAACACTTGCAATCTTCAAATTAGCCTTTCTACCACCCGCAACACTCCATTTCCCGTAATACTCAACCGCCACCTGCAATCCCATCCGTAGCTCCATGAACTCATTCCTTGCATTGCCACTCGCACCTCCAACCGCAACTGACCATCACTAACTCCGGCCTCGCCCGTAATGCCACATCCGCCTAGCCTCACTAAACAACACCAATAAATTTCACCTTGCTCGCAAATACGCTTGCTTCTCTTCTCACTGCCATTCCAACTCTTCCAAAGAGCCCAAGTATACCACCTCCAAATACCAACATCATCTCATGTTCTTCTCTCTCGGGCGACACCCATTCTGCTTCTCCAATTTTCTTCACCGCTTCACTTCAACGATCACCACAAATTTTCTCATCGCCAGCTTCCTAACCCCATCAACAGCCACAAAGCTCTACTTCTTCTTTACTCTCCACCTTCGATTCTCAATTCAATTGATCAACAGCAGACCCTCAATCGACTTCTAAAATGTACCCATTATTCAATCTTCATCAAATTCATCCACCAGATCCCCCGGGAGTCTTTTCCGATTCAAACCCATTCTTCCTCAAGACCGCACCACCGGTCATCCGACCTAACCCAAACTCAAATCCGAGGTAAAACCCATCAACAAGATCAATCGTATTTACAACGCCACTGCACCCATTGCTCTTTATTTCAAATGCCCCGAATCCAACCAAAAGACTCAACAGACATCACCAAATGTCTTCAATTCATCATTCATATTCGTAAAACCCAACTCAATCCCCAAATTCGAACCATCTCGCCATATACAAAATCAATGTCAAACCCATCAACTCGAACCCTTACCTCTCTCGCCTTACTCAATTCAATTCTCGATCTCCTCCTCTTTCCCTTGTTCGCTTGAATCAACAAATAAACCCTCCTTCTTCTCTCGCTCACCCATCTTTGATTCGATTAATCGAACCCTAATTGATCTCTCCGAGCTTAATAACATCGGCAAATTCATCCATCGCAGCTCTACACAAATCTTCTCTCGATTTCTCACAAGCAGCTAGCCATCGCTTTTAATTCGAGTGGAAGTGAATGAGAGAAATCAATTTTAGGGTTGTAATGATTTGGGTGGATATTTACACCTTTGATGATAAAGACCACCTCACTCATTAGATAAGGGATACCCTAATGGACAGCCCCTTAACCCGAGAAATGGTTTATATTTAGTACTCCTCCAAGAGTTACCCCCTTAACCTGGACCGGGCTCCAGATAGTGCTCTCTCTTGGTGAAATGACCTTTTTTGCCCTTTTGGCTCAAATTGGGTGATTTCTTCTTCTTTTCCTCCGTGCGACTCCGAAGTAGCTATAAAACTCAAAACAAGCGTAAAATACATAATTTACAAGAAAAATAGAAAGAAAGCATAAACTACTAGATAGTAAATTAGGTGTATTCTACACCTATCAAATTCCCCACACTTAGACTTTGCTAGTCCTCGAGCAAATCAAACTAAAACTCACAACTTCAAAGCGTTCTGCGCCACAAGCATCCAAAGAGTTATGAGGACATAGAGTTTCCCATGCTAGTAATAAGAAGTTAGAAATACTAAAGAACATATTCTCATTCTTAAATGTTGAGTGAGAAATAACCACACCATAACGAGAGAACGCGTGTTTGAGAAACGATCAATAAGCATTTCGCCTCGACTTTCGCCTCACCAAATAAGATTTTATGATAATTGCACTCAAAAAGACGGCTTTATGGTTCTCACATGTGTGCAGTGTAGGAATGAAGAGAGAATTCCTGCGACACGTTGAAAGGTGGGAAGGATAACTTCCGAAATTTTTCAAAAACCCACATCTTTTAATATTTTGAAAAACCATTTTTCCGACGATCTCTAAGAAAGGAAATCAACCATTTTTATCGAGATGAGATTACTTACTCACCTTCACATCCGATCGCCAATTATGATAACACCACTCTCACTAAGCATCCAATAAAACGCCTCTTCCGCTCCTCGCCTTTAACTTCTTGGTCTTCGGTTTTGACTATTGATGATAAACCCTTGAATTTCATAAATCCTTAACAATTTATAACTCTTTTACCTTAAAAATCCGTCGCTTGAAACTTCCTTATAAATTTTCCTTCCCACGGCTTTATTAACAAAGAACAAATATTTCTCTTGTTTTTTTTTTTTTTTTTTTTTTTGATTTTTAATTTTTTTTTTTTTTTTTTTTTTTTTTTTTTTTTTTTTTCAAAAACAAGAGAAATTAAATACAAAATAAACCATGGCCGTGAGAAGTATTTTACCGCTTGATTCTTCACAACTTGTAATCTTGAAATCATAAACTTTCAAAAATTCTCACCTTTTTATTTTTCTTCGCTTTCATGAATAAGTCTTCATACTTGGATATAAAATTACCTCATTGTATTATAAGTCTTCAACATATATGTAAAAATCCGCTCTTTGTATGTTGTTTTACTTGAATTTGAAATTTGCTCTTTTTCTCGTTTTGTTGCTTGTAAACCTTAAACTTTTCCAACTTTCCTTGTAGATTTTGATGTCGCTCCTTGTTGATGATGAATGTGTTTCTTTGGATCCGTTGTTGTCGCGAGAGATATTGGTGCTAACTTCAAATCGAACTACAAGAAGGAAGCTTTCATCCATGGACGCCACCCTCATGATTGACAAAATTAGCACTCAAGAGATCAAAGAGTAGTGCTTTTATTGGTGGGAGGTTGGGTAGCTCACCATTCTACCCTAATTAACTTACGGTGACACACACTCAAAAGAAGCTCTTTAGTAGATGGAAAATTTCTGGTCTGTTCCTCACATGATATGAATACTGGTAGTCTCCACTAATGATTGATCAAAGAACTCTAATAACGCACTTCTCCTCGCACCAAATTCGCATCACCTAGATGATTAAATCCATTATTTAACACTCAAACAAACAAGAAATCCGAATGTAGTTCTCAACATTTCCAAGTTCAATTATGTCGGTCAAAATCTCTATGTAAACATACCTAGAAGTATGCTAGTGACTCTAAAATCTTTAAAAGTTGGAATTTTTAAGTAAAACTTTTTTTTTTTTTTTTTTCAAAATTTTTAATTTTTTTTGTAATTTTTGTTTTAAAAACATGCTTAACCACTCCCCCACACTTAAACCTTACATTGTCCTCAATGTAATTGAATCCTCCTAGTAAAGTCAAGGTGGGAAATTTTAACATGATAAGAAACAAGAAAAAGAAATAACAAAAAGCAAAAAGATAAGAAATACAAAACCTATGGGTTGCCTCCCATTAAGCGCTTGTTTTAAAGTCGACGTCCGACTTGGCTCTTGCAAGATTCATTCCCATATACTAACAATCGGAAAATTTGAGGATCCACCCATAATACTGCTTTTGCAAACAATAACTCCATACAAATATTAGCACAAGAAAACAATAGTGAAATTATCGCCGATAGAAATTTCCCCACACTTATTCTCGTCCACACTTGGAAGTGTATAAAGAACATAGAATTTGGGAACTTCCATGTATTCCTCTTGGCAAACCCGCATAGTGTTAGCATCAAGTGTTTCCAATGGTGGATATTTAGAAACAAAATCATCCAAAAATACTTTCTAAGCACATACATTCAAACCAATAAGAGGTAAAGGAGAAGAATCAATAGGCAAAGGGTTAGACAAACCTTTCACAATTTCTTGTATTATAGAATCCTCTTCATCCTTAAAAAATTCAAGTGAATCACTTACCTCTTGTATATCGTGGTCCTCTATTAAACCTTGCAACCATTCTTCGTCTGCTTTTCTACCTTAACCAAAGTCTTGGTATCATTAAAATCATTAGCAAGTTCAATTGGGTCTTCCACAAAATCAATGAATGTGGTTTCATCCTCTAGCATCATCTCTTCAACATTCTCATCATCTAATCGGGCCATTCACTAAAATGATTTTCATCGGTATAGATTGTAAATCTTCTTGTGTGGTGTTACACCGCTTACAACAATAGGTAAGTCACACCCAATCTCCTCCTTTTTGAATAGGTGAAGGATCGTTATTATGATCCTGAGTTGGAATAACTTCCTCATTGTCGAACATTCATACACTTCCGCGGACTCCCATCTTTCCCTAAGAAATTTTTTCCAAGCAATAAATGCATCTTCCTCAAGCTCTTCCTTTTGAATAGGTGATTGATCATTATTAAGATCAAGGCTCTGAGTAATCTACACTAGCGTCATCAAAAAGTCTCTAAAGGTTGGTCCTTTTCAACACAATCATCTTCATTTTCGGACTCACCATAATAAGAATCTTCATCGGTTTCATAACCTTTATCCCGACGCGAAGTTCCATATGAATAGTCCTACTAATTTCGCGACAAGCTCTTCCGAGTCTCCATCATCCTCCAATTTGTATAATTTTTGTTTCCTCGAAGTTCACACGCAACCTTTGATAGAGTTTCTAGACATCTCCTCTTTGGAAAAAGTGAAGGAAAACACGATGAAGAGGAGTATATTCCAAATTCTCTGATTACTAAAACAAATTGTTAGATGCATAACTATCCTTCCATCCATGTGATTGTCCACTTACATACCCGTCATAAGGTTGTTGATATGTATGAGAATATCCATAAGGTTCTCAGAAAATTTATCATAGCCAAAATATTGGTTTTGATTGTATCCTAAGGATGGTTGGAAGTTGTCATAATGTTGAGGTTGAAAACCGTATTGATTGTTGTAATATGCTTGCTCTTGTCCACCATACATGGAAAACCGATACAAAATAAGATTCAAAACCAAGTTAGATACGGAATAGAATCCAACAAAGCAAGAATAAAGCAAAAAGAAAAAATAAAAACAACAAAATCATCCGTCAAGCCCCTAAGAATCTGCGCCAAAATTTGATGCGTGTCGAACCACAACAAATTAATTAATACTTTACTACCTAATTAACTAGTAATATAGGGTAGTCAAGGCCGATCCCACGAGGAGCACGAGATTCTAGTTGTAAAAATTGTCACGAAAGGGGGTGTAAAAGCAAAATAAAAAAATAAACAAAACAATTAAAAGGTAAAGTTGAAAACAATAAGAGAGACAAGATCAAGGAATCCTTCTTCGTTACGAAACAATGATTAAAGTTATGTTCTTTTCTACTTGTTATTAGTCACAAATTATCACCAACCGTAGGTAAAGCAGCTAGCTCAGTGCTAAACCCCAAAATCCCTTTGTATCACCGGACACCTGAAGTTCTCGACCACCGGATTCTAATCACCAAGCCACCTAGAATTAGCTCAACCTAGATGTAACTTGGCTCATGCATTAAGTTTTATGAATTTAGGTTGATATTAGTAGTTAGACTCTTTAGCTTGGTCCACTTGCTAACGTTGTTTCTACACACAATTGCTCCACGGAATCCCTCCGCAAGGTCTCGTGTTTGCTACTTATGTAAAGAGTCAAGAAACGATTACTTATCTCCTAACTTTCACTAGCTTTAGATTAAATTAACAAATCAATTTAGCAAGCACTCCAAACAATCTATCAATCAATCATGAATGTCTTTAAGATCATTCCTATTAGTAAAAACAAACGATAATTATGTGAAAAACTTCAAGATAGAATTTGAAAACAAAAACTTAAATCATATGTTAAGAACTAGGAATTCATCCTCAATCAATAAAATTAACTACTCATGTTAAAGAGTTCACACAAAGAATAAGAAAAGAAAAGAATTGTGTGTGTAGAGAGGTGTAAAGAGATAGTAAGAAAGATGTGTAGAAGTTGTAGAAAACTTCTATTTATAGGCTTCAATATTCTCCAACTCTTCCAAGGATTAGAATCCTTTTCCTTTAGCAATTCAATTTCCAAATTCAAGCTCTTCTCAACTCTTCCACCTTCTCTTTCCAAATTTGAGTCCAATTCTCCATCCAATTCCTAGCCCAAGTCTTCACACCCATGAGAGAAGTCCATAGAAAATTGGAATTTTTGGTCGCCTAAACTGATTAGGCTCAATCCGCCGAATTGTCGTCGCCACCGTCACCACGAAAATTTCTCCGTCAAGAGAATATTCGACTTTAATATTCCGTCGGCCTCTCCGTTAGGACTAACGGTCAAACGAGTCAACCGTCACCAACACTATTCTATCAAAAGAGTCAAAGGGGAAGGAGAGTCAGCTCCAATGAAGTCAATTCACAACCTTCCAAATGTCAAACCGGATCAACTCTTGCCAACCAACCGAGTCAAGGTGGGTCATTTGAGTCAGTCCCAAGAGCTCGGACGAACCGAGTTAGATGGCGAGTCGACCCCCAAACATCCTGCATTCATCTATACATGACTTGGCCGAGCCATTTGCACTGATGAGAGCTCCCTTGCACAATCATTTTCTCGACCATTCTATGACCATGATGGCTATACCAAATCCCACACTTAACCCGGCAAACCCGCAATTTACCATTAATGTGCTTCAAATCTTCCATAACAATGCTTTCTACCACCTCGCAACACTCCATTTCGCAATACTCAACCGCCACCCGCAATCCCATCCGTAGCTCCATGAACTCATTCCTTGCATTCCCAATTCCTCCGCACCTTCCAACCTCTGCACCTCCAACAACTGCACCATCACTAACTCCGGGCTCCGCCCCGTAATGCCACATCCCGCCACCACTCAACAACACCAACAACCCACCCGCCCGCAACACAAATTGCTTCTCTTTCTCACTTTGCATTCCAACTCTTCCAAAGAGCCCAAGTATACCACCTCCAAATACCAACATCATCTCATGTTCTTCTCTCTCGCGACACCCATTCTGCTTCTCCGAATTTCTTCACCGCTTCACTTCAACGATCACCACAAATTTTCTCACCGCCAGAAATGGAACCCCATCAACCCACCACAACAGACTACTTTCTTTACTCTCCACCTCTCGATTCTCAATTCAATTGATCAACAACACCCTCAATCGACTTCTCGTTGTACCCATTATTCAATCTTCATCAAATTCATCCACCGATCCTTCGAGTCTTTTCCGATTCAAACCCATTCTTCCTCAAGAAGACCACCGGTCATCCGACCTTAACCCAAACTCAAATCCGAGGTAAAACCCATCAACAAGATCAATCGATTTACAACGCCACTGCACTCCATTGCTCTTTATTTCCACCCACCAATCCAACCAGTACTCAACAGACATCACCAAAGGCGTTTCAATTCATCATTCATATTCGTAAAACCCAACTCGAATCCCCAAATTCGAACCATCTCGCCATATACAAAATCAATGTCAAACCCATCAACTCAACCCTTACCTCTCTCAGCCTCCTACTCAATTCACCCTCGATCTCCTCCTTTCCCTTGGTTCGCTTGAATCAACAAATAAACCCTCCTTCTTCTCTCGCTCACCCATCTTTGATTCGATTAATTGAACCCCAATTGATCTCTCCTCGAGCTTAATAACATCTTGAAATTCATCCATCAGCCAGCTTCTACACAAATCTTCTCTCGATTTCTCACAAGCAGCATATAACGCTTTTAATTCGGAGTGGAAGTGAATGAGAGAAATCAATTTTAGGGTTGTAATGATTTGGGTGATATTTACACCCCAAAGGATAAAGACCACCTCACTCATTAGATAAGGGATACCTAATGGACAAACCCTTAACCCGAGCTGGTTTATATTTAGTACTCCTCCAAGAGTTACCCCTTAACTGGACTCGGGCTCCGTATAGTGCTCTCTCCTTGGTGAAATGACCTTTTGCCCTTTTGGCTCAAATTGGGTGATTTCTTCTTCTTTTCCCTCCGGCGACTTCAAAGTAGCTATAAAACTCAAAACAAGCGTAAAATACATAATTTACAAGAAAATAGCAAAGAAAGCATAAACTACTAGATAGTAAATTAGGTGTATTCTACACCTATCAGGTCAAGCATCGAATTTCGACGTCGTATGAGGTTCTACAGCTTCCAGAGCGTACAACATGCAAGCAGCAATTCTTAGACGAGATTCATAACTTCCACAGTCGAACAATGTCCACCAGGTCTTTCCACTAAGTAATTCATCAAGGTACCTCCAACTTCAACCACCTAGGTCTTTAAATCAATTTTTCTACCTGGGTCCTCTATCCAAGTTTTGCCAGAAGAAGAGAAAACGAAAGGAGAGATTTAACAAACTGGGATCGATAGGTCACCGATCATGACGATCAGGCCACGAGTCCAAGACCCGTGGCAAATGAACTCATCATAAAAGGAATGCTACCATCGGGACATGAAACCATGGTCATTACACCACCCCTCTTGAGAGCAACCTCGGTTATGGTCCCGTGTCCAGGGGTTTGAAGTGATGTTTCTATGAATGACAGAAACAAGATGGTTGCAAGCACCATGCTCATGTATCAATCAAGGGTTCCTGATCTAAAATGAATCAATGGCATTGAAATCCGTCACCAACCCTTCAAAACACAAGTGAATGGTTCAATGACACAACAGAGGTGTTTTACAACGAGCTCGTCGGAGACAATTTTACACTGTCCCGTACAAAGAAGAGAGCTGGGCGAAGTTGGTGAAGAATCCAGGGATGGGTCATATACCACTCTCTTCATACGGATGTCCTCTACAACAAATCCAAAATTCACAACAATTGGAGAAACGAGCGAAGAGTTGTGGCCAAAACATTGGACCACATGCCATTGAAAATTTTCTCAAGGTCTCCTGGAAGTTTATTGTTTCGTCGATTTCGACCCTACACATGCTCAAAACTTAAAAATCTTCTTTGCTAAAGCTTGGAAATTTCCCGGGAATAATGATACATGGGTAGATCGCGAAAAATGATATCGGATGAAGATTTTAGGCGTTTTTTCTAAAAGGTCGAGTTCTCGAATTTTCTGGTGACGTATCTCGGTAAAACTTTTTCACTTATTCATGAGAATCTTCATTCATTCATCAACAAATCAGCAATTTCATACTTCTATGAAGAAAATATACAATGGGTACTTACCGGAGTAGTCCCTAAAGTGCTCAAGGGACCTAATTGCCAACATCACCATTGGAAACATCATTGCTTTCACTCGGTTTGAAATCTCGGGTTTTCTTCACCATCCTCCGAAGACAAATGGGGATCATCATTACTCCTTTTTCCATGGAAATATCCTCCACGAATACATCAACAACAATTAGTGGTATTTCATTCAATGAGTGTCATGAACGATTATACGAAGAGGTACTTACATCGAATTCTTCTTTGACGCTTCGATTGTAAATTGTTTGTTAAAGCAAAGAATAATTGAAGACCATCAAGGATCGATAGAGCATAGTTCTCAAACGAAGTAACAAACATTGGTTTCATGATCCTAATTGCACGGACAAGAAAAAAGTCATGTCATGATATAGGAGCGCTAACAACTCACCAAAGAGACAAATGGGACTTTACATTGTTCGATATCATTCTATGATCCTTATATCCGGATTCTCCACTCCGAAGACTTACCGCTATTTCGAGTAATCCACATCAATCGAACAAGGGCCCATTTGTTGAGCTGCTTTATCGATGTTATATTCCTCTGTCGTACTTCCGTGCATTACGATATTAAGTAATCAGGGAGTACAACTCGGTATGAAGGATCTCTCACCATCACTCGTAGGTCCCGGAAGACCATTTCTTGAAGCTACATCTGTAGAGATATCATCTTTGGAAGTATCATTATTGGAACCAGTCATTCTTGCAAAGTTGTTGTGACGTCCATACAACATTCCTACTTCAGTATATCATCCGTAGATGCAGATTTCATCAAAGCAAAGTGGAATTAAAGCACAACAAAAATAATTAGGATGCTCACATCATCGTCTACAAAATGGTAACTCTCAACTCTTGCCTATTTACTTGTTTCCACGAACTTAGTGATAATAACGTAAATTTCTTTGGTAAATCTTGCTCGCTCCATCAAACTCGCAAACACGAGCAACACCCATTACTTAAAAGTCGACACCGACTTTTCGAAATTATGAATAATTCACATAACCCTTCATGTGAACATTCACGATTTTCACCGTGTGTGCATACACTATGAAATCACGAAATTCACGAAAATATTATTGTTTGCTTTTAACAATTGTTTAAAATAATTTTGCAAAATTTTTCATAAAATCGTGAACAACCCACGTAAATCTTTAATGTGTGAACGGTTTTTCAAAATTTGGACAGACGTCCATTCTACAATTGTGAAAACTCACATACAGACATTATTTCACCATGTACAATTGTCCACTTTCAACAGATTGTTCAAAATCAAAACATTGATTTTACAAAAAATATATATTTTAATGTGAAACTCACGTAACTTTGAAAATATATGTATATTTTTGCTCCTCTCACGAGCATCCATCTTTGAAACGAGAGTTTATTCCATTTTGTGAAATCTCACAAATAAAAAAAAAATCTACTTTCGCTCAAACGAGCGTTAAATCTATGAAACGAGAGTATTTTATGCTTTTGTAAAGGTCCACATATTCCAAATAAATTTTATCATGAGGTGCAGGTCTCTTCAAAAATTCCTTTAACTCTAAGGTTCATTATTTATCACTTTTACTACGAACCTACGTTCCTAAAAGTATTTGTGAAAGTTCATGCTTTGAAAATAAATTTTGGTTTTCATGAAACCTCATCAACAAAATTTTCTCTACTGCAACTAGACCATGTCTACTCAAGAATTCATGTATCTCTTTCATATTAGGGATTATTGCTCGTTTCTTAAACTAACGAACGAACGGGCATATGTTTTCTAAAACAAATTTTCATGAAACTTACGCATACATGCACACATGGAATTTTATTTTACACAACTCATGAACAATTGAAATTTTAAAAAAATTAGGGCTTCTCTCCATTCTATATTAATTTTATTTCCAAAACCTAATAAAACATGGGTTCCTTTTTGGGCTCGGGCCCGTAAATCCTAAATCGACCAAAATTGGACTTCTGACTGACCAAATCAGCGATGCTTCAGCTCTCCGTGCTCACGGAATCACGCTCTATCGCATATCAGGGTCCTCACCCGAACGTTTGCTCGTACATGACACCATTTGAGCAAATCGAGGATTCTAAATATACCTTTGTAGACTGAGTTCAACCACCGATCTCATCGACTGAAAATCACTATTCAATGCATTACCGTGGAACATGACTGTTCCCCACTAAGCAGGGGACTTAATGTTGATGGTGGATTTTCAACAAAGGGTAAAACCGTAAAATCATGATGCATGTTTCGACACGGCTTTCAGGCATGCAATGATTCATATTTTACGAAGCCATGATGAATATGTTTCGAAAAGCCCCACTAGGCGAGCGATTCGATCCCCGGCATTTCATCATGACCTCTATGCGGAACAACATAATTGGGCGGTTCTCAGTAGATTGAGAGCTTAACGCCTTCGGACGCTGGACCCCCTCCACATAGAAGAATAGTTGGGCACGGACGCCTTGGGACGTCGGTGACACTCACCGTTCCCCTCGACTATGTGGAGAGACCGTGCATAGATTCAGGCGGTTCTCCGCAGATTGAGAGCAGTAATGCCTTCAGGTCGTAAACAACACCCGTGACTCCATGACTATGCACCATTCAGAATGGATGTGACGCTTAATCAGCTAATATCTTTTACTCCGTAATAGATTAATTCTGTAGTGACATTCACCATCGAATTCCCAGAATGATCTATTATTGCTCCTATTCCATGGTCGAATCCAAGGCCTGATCCCATGGAATGGCAATAACAATTGCTCATATTCCATGGTCGAATCCACGGCCTGATCCCACGGAATGGCAATAAACTACTATATTATCTCATTATTCCAATTTCATGATCGAATTCACTGCTAATCTCATGGAATGGTAATAGATAATTTTATTACTCTGATTCTATAGTCGAATCCACGATCCCATGGAATGGTAATGCCTGTTTTATTATTCCGAGTTCATGGTCGAATCCACACCGATCCTATGAATTGATAATAAATAACTACTCATTTTATTGTTCTGTTTCATGAATTATTCTACACTGAATTTCATGAATTAGCAATAAATACTCAACCATCGGGCATCTGGATCATCACTGAGTAAGCCCCACAAAAATGGTGTAAGTGTACTCGACAATGATGCACGACCGAGCACTCGGATGCACAAACGAGCATCCAAAAATATGGACAGATGAGGAATCCTACGCAAAATAGGAGAAAGCAACAAATAATAATAAAATAATAAGAGGCGCCCAGGGGCCGGGCCCACCGGCCGGCCATGCCCTAGTCGTGGCCGGTCCCATGCCTCTTCCATTATTTTGCCCTATTTTGTTATTATCATGAACTCATGAAAAACTCCTTCAATTTAGCAACTTTCCTTGTTTGTGCAAAACTCATGAATTCCCCATAACTTCATGGATTCATGAAATAATATTATAAAATAAGGAAAGATGTGCGGGATCGGGCAACCTAGCCGTCCGGCCATGCCTAAGCCGTGGCCGATCCCACACCTCACAATCCCTAGCTTTTTATAATTCCCTAAACTCATGAAACTCCTCCGTTTCAACAAAAACTCATGGATTCTCCATAACTTCATAGACTCATGAAAAAATAATATTATAAAATTAGGGAAAGGTGTGCGGGACGGGGCAACATAGCCGGCCGGCCATGCCCTAGCCGTGGCGGTCCCACACCTTGCAGTCCCTAATCTTTTATAATTATTATTTTCCTAAATTCATGAAACTCCTTGGTTTGAGCAAAAATCATGATTTCGTCATAACTTCTCAAATTTTTCTCAAATCATGAAAAACCAAAAGCCAACAAAGTCACCTCTCACGGCAATTTTAAATCTTAAAATACTCTTATTTTAATATTTATAAAATATTGATCAATTGAGCATACATGCTCGTTCCATTAAAAATCAAGAATTTCAAATAAGATGAAACTCTTCCAAAATTCATAATGTTACTCGAACGCACATCGAAAAATCAAAACTCTCGATGACGGAGACACGGACACCATGGCAACACGTGCATGCCTTCATGACCGACCAGAGTCATTCCTAGGGATTGCACAAAGCCGGTCCCACGCGTTTTCATAATTCTGACCTAATTTGCTCAATTGCTCATATTGGGCCCAAACTCTCTTCAACCAACCTGAGGATTGCTCAAACGACCAACAACTGGTCCCGTGACTACAAAGAGCCGGTCCCATGCTCTCTTGGTTGGTCCCCATCTTTCATACCTAATTTTTATCACCTAATGTTGAACTCAATAATATTTCAATAAATGATGAAACCAGCATTTAATCATCATTCTATCACCAACTGTTCAACTCGGAACCCTGGAGCACGCTCACTCGAGCACTGGGCACCACATGGACGCCCATAATCCCATGTGGTCGGTCCCTCTATCACTCATGACCTATTTTCAGCGATTCATCAACTATGATCTGAAATTAGGGTTTTGATTAAATGTTCTACGAATCATCATTCTGAGCAAGATTCAAACACTAATGAATTTATATTGATTCAACAACCAGCATATGAATTAATCATATAATATTTGGTAATCTACCAATATTTTAATATTTTATTAGGTCACGTTACCGATAAATATTTCGTCGAATTGAGCAACACTTGCTCAAATATTGATCCAGCTATCAATATTCAATAATTTATCAGTAATTTGTCGAATTGAGCAATACTTTCTCAATTGCACGTCAAATTATCAATATTCAGTATTTTGTTAAATTGAGCAATACTTGCTTAGTTGTTCTTAGTTTAACGACAAATTCTCGATATTCGGTAATTTGCGTCGGAATTGAGCAATACTTGCTCGGTTACACGCTTGTCACTCGAATATTGATCCAAATATCAATATTCAGAAATCCCACACTACACCCCTTACTCAGTAATTTATCGATATTTCGTCGAATCGAGCAATACTTGCTCGATTGCTTTAGCGAATAATCCACATATATTATTCATTCTCGATAACTCATCAATATTCAAAAAATCTTCGTTGAATTTACAATATTTTCTCATACGAGCAACATTAACATTCATGAATCGTGAGCATTTGTCAAACATGCTCGACTCTAAAAGTCAAAACCTAGACTCATTGTCTAATCGGTCAACAAGCGACAAACTAAATACACGTTTGTCATGCGGACTCCACGATTCGTGAGACATCAATCACGTCAAATTGGGGGATAACAACTAGGGTTTTGGTAGAAACCCCAATTTCGGCAAACTGGAAATAGATGGCCTCGAAATTATTCACGTGGATTTCATCCACGACGAGAAATGTGCGTAAGTTGTGTAAACGGTTGAAGGAGTTAGCAAAGTAGTGGGTGCACGATCCGTCAAGTATCCACACGACATGGAACTGACTTTACCACGATCTTCCACTTTCCCACTCTTCCAGTCATGAAACCGTCACACTTACATGATCAAGGTGTTCACAACTCTGAAAATATAAATAAGTCTCTGAATGCATGATTGAGGACAACGAATGATCACTAGCTATCGGCAATCATCCAGAATTTCTCAAGTAACTACTCTCAAGAATTAATCAATCCATCAGAACTTATTCGAACTCCACAGTTCACCAATTATTGCAGAAACCTTCAACACATCCAAAATCCTTGATCATTATTGATCCCACACAATTCTCAGCTTCCCTCATACAGATCAACCCATCTCTCTCTTTGCGGCCGAATTGACTCTGGAACGGCCATTGACTTGGTTTAGGCCGGAGTCCTACAGATTGATCTCTCGAATCTAATCACTCCCTTTGCAGTGCATCTGTGTAAGGTTAAGAAGTTTTCTCGGTCGAGGAGTCTCAACGACACGCTCGACTCTTCACTTTCCTAAAATACCAGCGAACCGTTTTTCCCCATCTACATTGGTTAATTTACTATCAAGTCTAAGTTTCTAAGGGACTATTGGTTTTTATAAATCTCGACATGTGAAGTTCCATCTTGCTCCCTAAAATATTTTCCATACACCATGATGTACCAAATCTCTCATTTGTTAGACATGGACATGACTTTTATGTAAAACCTATTATTTCTAAACGGATATGCTAGACTGACCGCGGTTTCAATTTCACAGTCTATCCTACTCTTCGTACTGGGTGGATCTCAATCCAAAAATCCACTCCCTTGCTTGTCCTCGGGTTAAAGGGTCTCACCCACTATGAGAGGCGAGACAGACTGCGCAATTGAACACTTCGTCAATTTAGAAAAATACCCATTCCTAAAAAAGATCATTTTAAACCTATGTCTTAACTGTGGTAAAGTCATGGTATATGAATTGGGGTATGATTTGGTATGTTGGAATAAGGTTTGGAAAATGGGTCACAACTCGAGTCACGACCAATAGCGGTCACCACTACAACGTGTTTTGACGATGTGACTTTTGGGAAAAAAAAACGTTTTTAAGGAAAAAAAAATATTTTTTATACGTTATTAAGGCGTTAAAACGATTTAAGAGAAAAAAAATGAATTGAATTTCCTATCTAATAATTATAACTTGCTTGAAAACCGTTACAACGGGTCTAATTAACGCCGCTACAATGTTTTTATTTATTATTTATTTTATAAATTTTTTTTTGAATTATTTGTAAAGAGGGAGGATCTACTCACATTTCTATTATCACACTATCTCACACTTTGGGCGTCTTTTTTCATAATAAAGTATAAACGGTTGAGGATTTGAAGTTTATATTTCTAAGATATGTTACTGTTAGAGCATTGCTCGGTCGAACTCGCATGCGTTGCTATCTCAAGCATGTTTGTCAATGTTAGTGATCAAAACTATAAGTCTTTATTTCTAGCCTATTTTAGCTAAAGGTCTCAGACTATGATAGAAAGTGTATTTGAGCTCAAGACTCCATGGCAATCATCATACAAGAAGAAGGACTACTCAAGGAACTGGTGGAACTTCATCGACTAAAAGGTATGTGGAGACTTGAACTTATCTGTCACTCAAAAGTCTATTTACTCTATCTCCTATTCTTGAGACAAAAGTCGTTTTTGATATATAGACTTTCATTATACACGTTTGATATTTCGAGCCGAGTTTAACTCGCCTATCTATTTCTCGAAATATGTGTTGGTAACCTTTTGCTTTAGCCAAATTCATCTTTACCTAGTGACGAATGTCATGTTATGTTTCAATCACTTTGAAAATTGCTCTGACGAAAAATGGTCTGTGAATAACGGCTATATAACGTCCTCTGAGAATGTTTCAATGATTGAAATGAAAGTTTAGATTACATAACCATAGGTAGGATATAAGCATTGTCGTGGAAACACATATATGTATAAGTCCTTATTCCTTGAACCAAAGTTTGCGAACTTTGTTGATCAAGAGAAACGGAATGTGGCGTGAGCCAAGTCAGCGAACTCAGTCCGCGAACTGGCGGAAGTTCTCGACCCGAGAATTTCCGTTGGAGTTTGTGAACTCCTTCCGTGAGCTTAAGTCCATGAACCCAAATTCAGCGAACTTGAGTAGGTTATATCTAAAATTGGTTGTTCTTGACTCATGTTTATATAAACTAAGGAATGCTTTTAAAAACCGTAGCTATAAAGTTCATGAACCGATTCGAGTGAATCAAACCGTTTTTGCTTCGATTGTGTCTTATGTAGTTACATAAGATCTAAGCAATTGAACAACTCTCTAACTAGTTCATTTGAGTCATTTGAACTAGTTATGGTGAAGAAGAATATGGTTGATATGAAAGTGATCATATGGATAACCATTTGGTTAACTATTGTTGAACCAACAAATATTAATGTTTGGGAACGGTTACATAAACCCAAAATTGGAATTTTATTTGTGTGTAACAAGCTAAGGTTTCGATCCAACGGTTGAGAAATATTAGCTTGAATCTAATCAGTTTTTCATCTAATGGTGAATATTGAATGCTTTGTTACCAAGCTAACATTGATTGCAAACCCTGATTTGAAAGACTATATAAGGGAGAACTCTAGCAACTGGGAAACCTAATCCCCACACCTTACGTGTGATACTAGTTGCATAAGATAGAGTCGATTCTCCTTTAACCTTGGGTTTTCTTATCTAAACCAGGTTAACGACTTAAAGACTTCATTGGGATTGTGAAGCCAGACCGACATCGCTTTTCTTGTAGTTGTGTGATCCGATCTTGTTGTTTCTATCGTACGAGTACAATTGGAATAATTGGCTTGAGATTTATATCTCTGATAGGCAAGATAGAAAAGAAATCACAAACACTTCGTCTCATCGTTTGTGATTTCGCAATACCTTTTTCGTTGCGTCGATTAAGATTATTATGAGGTGATTGATAATACTAGGCTGTTCTTCGGGAATATAAGTCCGGGTTATGAATTAGTTCCTGTTCACCTTGATTTATCAAAAGACGGAACAAAAACTCGTAGGTATATTCGTGGGAGACGGATTTATCTATTACCGTAGACTTTTCTGTGTGATACAGATTTGTTTATTAAAGTCTTCGACTTTGGGTCGTAGCAACTCATAGTTGTGGGTGAGATCAGCTAAGGGAATCAAGTACGTAGCATCCTGCTGGGATCAGAGACGTAGGAGCATAACTGTACCTTGGATCAGTGTGAGATTGGTTGGGGTTCAACTACAGTCCAGACCAAAGTTAATTTGGAGTAGGCTAGTGTCTGAGCGGCTTAATACAGTGTGTGTTCAATCTGGACTAGGTCCCAGGGTTTTTCTGCATTTGTTGTTTCCTCGTTAACAAAATTCTGGTGTCTGTGTTATATCTATTCCGTATTATATTTGTTTATATAATTGAAATATCACAGGTTGTGCGTTGTTCAATCAATTAGAATATCCGACACTTGGATATTGGTCTTTGGTACCATCCAAGTTATCTCTCTTTGATAAAGACTCGCAGATTTCTATTTGCTTGAGTAAAGATCAAATCGAGAGATTGAGATATAAACTCTTTGATATACTTTTCTCTAGATTGAGTCCGACTGTCTAGTTGATTCTCTAGAAAGTATATTGGAGTTTGTCCATACAGATTGCTAAGCGAAATATTGGGTGTGGTTGTTGTACCCCCGCATTTTAATCACAAAGTGCCTGAAATTGTTAATGCATCTTTTGCATTGGGTAAGACTATTCCTGCAAAGGACATTATGATGAAAATTCTCAGATCGCTGCCATCCAGATACGATTCTAAGAAGCATGCCATCGTTGAGGGAAATAACCTTGATAATTTCTCCAGAAATACGCTGGTTGGGAATCTTAAGATCTTTGATCATGAACATTCATCCAAAACTAAGGATGTTGCGTTCAAAGCACTAAAGGGCACTAAATTACTTGATAAAAGTAAAAAAAGTGTATATCTCTGAAGATGATCACTCTGAGACAGATGAAGATCTTGACAAATCAGTCTCGATGATCACAAGACAGTTTAGGGATCTTCTGATGAAGAGAAGTAAACGGTTCTCCAGAGAGATAAGCCTAAGGCATCACCAAACCTCATAATCGTGTTCCTCCTAAAAATAGGGATATTGATGAAACTGATGACGAGGATATGCCTCAGTGCTTTAAGTGTAAAGGATTTGGACATTTTGCAAACGAGTTCCCAAATCGTAAAAAATACACTGGGAACAAAGGTCTTGCTGCAACTCTTGATGAAATGTCTGACAACTATGATTCTAATGAAGACGAGAAATCAAGTGTTGCACTTCTTGGTGAAAATATTGATTTTGATATTTGTAGCAATACATACATCAATCTTGATATTCTTTCAGAAGATAATCCAACTATTCTGGAAGAAAAAGTTGATCCATTCTTTGGAAACTCGTTTATAATGTTTCAGTTCCACTATGTGCCTAGTCGCATGCACATCTCAAAAGCCCGACTTTTATCCTAGACTGACGTGTTTGTATTGTTCTCTAAAGGATCATGAACTTTCAAGGTGTTACAAGTACAAACACCATCTGAGGTATGTCAACAAACTTCAACGAAGAGCAAATCATTTAACAAGGAAGCTTAAACTTTCTCAGAAGACCGCTGAGGTATGTAGGATCTTATCTTCATCTAAGAAGTTAGTTTCCAAGGACAAACCAAGACCATTAGAGAAGAGAGTATGTTCGAGTCGGTTTGATAGACAGAAGTTTGAGGATTCCTCTCATGAGGAAAATGGTGGACAAATTGTTGTTCACCGCAACGCAATTTAATTGTGTTGATTGATGAAAATCTTGTCTCATGTGCCTGATCAAAAGAGACAATGATTTTGTACCTCTCAGGCTTTAGGAAAAGTTTTTCTTTTCTTTTCTTAGTTTTTGCTCTTTCCTGTCTTTCTACAAAAAGAGAGGGTTATGATCATCAATTCTACTCTTTATAGGGTTGAGAGTTGGACGTGTACGAACCTGTTAAAGGTTTCAAAACCCTACATTCCTTTTCCTTCATTGAAACTCCTTTTTATCTCAAGACTACTTGTTGAAATTGTGATTTCCTCTCACAAACCCATATGCCCATGGATGCTCCAAGTGCTATGTCTTCTGATGGAATGGATGTTAATATTATTGTCAAGCCATAAATCATGAAGGAAAAAGAGAAATCTCTGTTAGCTCTGACATTGAAAAGAAAAAGAAGGAATGTGAGGAAGCCAAGAGATGTTCCTTCAAACTCTCAGAAGTTTTCTGATGTTCTTGAAGTGTTGAAAGAGATGCGAAAGGAGATTCAACAAATAAAGGCTTTTGTGTATAAGACTCATGAGATTCAGAAGGCCCCGGTTCGACATCATCAGCCAAGAAGGTTTATTCATATAAACTCCTACCTTAATGAACCTTACGTCCCAATGGCTGTTGACGACAAGGAGTTCGGGGACGATAAAGAATTCTTCAAAGGTCGTAACATCTAGTAAATCTTCTATTTTTCTGTTTTTGTTTAGAAGAATAACTAGCGTTTGGAATAGCCATTATTGTGATTACACATAGCTATGTCCAACGTTTTCATCTTCATGTTTTTAGATTTATTGGTTTAAACTCTAAATTTGTTTGGAAGATGATTTTTGCAGTATTAATCTTTATGGTTTTATATATTGCAATTGTTATGGGATATGTGTGTTTGCGTCCGTGAACTATGATTGTCCCATATCTTGTCAAAAGTAAAGTCTTTCATAAGTCGATATTCATATGTTGATAAAGGAATGAATGGACTTTTGACAAATACAAAAGTTAAGGCTATATTGTCAATTATTGACTCAAGATAGGTTAAAATCTTTTGTTTTCAAGGATTATGTCTATTGTTTGTCATTGTGCAAATGGTGATGGAAAATAGAATGAATCCTTGTGTATTCCGCAGTAATTGATCTTCCCTGATCCATATTTTATGTATTACTGTGAGGCTCCATAATGTGTCTTATGTTGAGCACAAAACAACCAAGTTGATTATTTTATTTTATGATTAGCTTTGTTGTTGTTCTGTTAGGTACTTTATGTCGAGCATTTTTGAACTAAATTAATCATCTTGTTTGGTTATTTAGTTATAACTCCATAAGTCTTCTTATGTTTGAGCGTTTTTGACTGGGTTGATTATTTTCATGATTAACTTAGTCATTGCTCCATAGATTCTCTTATGTTGAGTATGACCAATTAAATTGATTACTTTTGTGATTAGTTTGGTTGTGTATTTCGATTAGATTAATTATGTGTTCTCTTGTGATTAATCTAATTGAGTATTTTTGAGTCTCCATAAGTTCACTTGTATTGAGCATTATCGATTAAATTAGTCATGAACTTCTTATGGTTAATTTAATTGAGTATTTTGGATTCAAATTCATACTTGTATGTGATTTGTTATGTCCAAAGAAATCCTTCTTTTCTTTCGAAATTAAGGTCGCTCTTGTTGTTCTTTCGGGAATGACATATTATGGGGGAGAGTTCTTTTTGAACTTGTGCTTAATTGCCAAATCTTTGTGGGAAGTGCGGCTGTGGAATATTATAGGGGTTGTCTTGTATCTTTAAACTCCTTGATGAATGTGTTTAGCTTCGGCTTTATGATTGCATCTAAATAATATGATATGTGTTTCTTTCTTTTGGTCATGAAATGTCTCTTTCAGAAATTTCATTAGGATCCCGTTCTTGTACCTTTGCTAATTTTATTGACAAAAACGGGGAGAATTAATATGTAGTTCACACTACAAATACATATGGTTTTCAGATCATTATGTAAGGGGGAGTGGTTTACATGTGAGATGGAGTATTGACAAAGGGGGAGTGATACATATCACCATAGTATTGTTGTTGAAGTTGTGATACAATTGGACGTTGACGTTGTGTAATGATACTATGACACTGTATAACAATGATTGAGAACTCTTGTTTTCTTGTTGTTATAGCTACGGATTTTCAACAACAATGATGCTAAACTTACAATCTTTGGGATCATTGGAGTACTTGGAAGTGACGAAGATTTCGAGTAATGTTGAAGATTAGGCACGTGGAATAGGAGCTACAAAAGTTAATTTATTTATTTTTTGTATTCCATATGTATTAATAGTTTTGTCACTAAAATTGACAAAGGGGGAGATTGTTAGAGCATTGCTCGGTCGAACTCGCATGTGTTTCTATCTCAAGCATGTTTGTCAATGTTAGTGATCAAAACTATAAGTCTTGATTTCTAGCCTATTTAAGCTAAAGGTCTCGGACTAGGATAGAAAGTGTAGTTGAGCTCAAGACTCCATGGAAATCATCATACAAGACGAAGGACTACTCAAGGAACTGGTGGAACTTCATCGACTAAAAGGTATGTGGAGACTTGAACTTATCTGTCACTCAATAGTCTATTTACTCTATCTCTTATTCTTGAGACAAAAGTCGTTTTGATATATAGACTTTCATTATACACATTTGCTATTTCGAGCCGAGTTTAACTCGCCTATCTATTTCTCAAAATATGTGTTGGTAAGCTTTTGCTTTGGCCAAATTCATCTTTACCAAGTGACGAATGTCATGTTATGTTTCAATCACTTTGAAAATTGCTCTGACGAAAAATGGTATGTGAATAACGGCTATATAACGTCCTCTGAGAATGTTTCAATGATTGAAATGAGAGTTTAGATTACATAACCATTGCTAGGATATAAGCATTGTTGTGGAAACACATATATGTGTAAGTCCTTATTCCTTGAACCAAAGTTTGCGAACTTTGTTGATCAAGAGAAACAGAATGTGGCGTGAGCCAAGTCCGCGAACTGGCGGAAGTTCTCGACCCGAGAATTTCTGCTGGAGTTTGTGAACTCCTTCCGTGATCTTAATTCCACGAAACCAGTCCGCGAACTTGAGTAGGTTATATCTAAAATCGGTTGTTCTTGAACTCATGTTTATATAAACTAAGGAATGCTTATGCAAACCGTGGCTATAAAGTTCATGAACCGATTCGAGTGAATCAAACCGTTTTTGCTTCGATTGTGTCTTGTGTAGTTAAATAAGATCTAAGCAATTGAACAACTCTCTAACTAGTTCATTTGAGTCATTTGAACTAGTTATGGTGAAGAAGAATATGGTTGATATGAAAGTGATCATATGGCTAACCATTTGGTTAACTATTGTTGAACCAACAAATGTTAATGTTTGGGAACGGTTACATAAACCCAAAATTGGACATTTCATTTCTATGTAACAAGCTAAGGTTCCGATCCAACGTTTGAGAAATATTAGCATGAATCTAATCAGGTTTTCATCTAACGGTGAATATTGAATGCTTTGTTACCAAGCTAACATTGATTGCAAACCCTGATTAAGACTATATAAAGGAGAACTCTAGCAAGTGGGAAACCTAATCCCTACACCTTACGTGTGATACTAGTTGCATAAGATAGAGTCGATTCTCCTTTAACCTTGGGTTTTATTCTCTAAACCAGGTTAACGACTTAAAGACTTCATTGGGATTGTAAAGCCAGACCGATACTACTTTTCTTGTAGTTGTGTGATATGATCTTGTTGTTTCTATCGTACGAGTATAATTGGAATAATTGGCTTGACATTTATATCTCTGATAGGCAAGATAGAAAAGAAATCACAAACACTTCGTCTCATCGTTTGTGATTCCGCAATACCTTTTTCGCTACGTCGATTAAGATTATTATGAGGTGATTGATAATACTAGGCTGTTCTTTGGGAATATAAGTCTGGGTTATCAATTGGTTCCTGTTCACCTTGATTTATCAAAAGACGGAACAAAAACTCGTAGGTATATTCGTGGGAGACGGATTTATCTATTACCGTAGACTTTTCTGTGATACAGATTTGTTTATTAAAGTCTTCGACTTTGGGTCGTAGCAACTCTTAGTTGTGGGTGAGATCAGCTAAGGGAATCAAGTACATAGCATCCTTGTAAGAGCCCATGGTTTTATCGGGTTTAGTTTAACCCATTAGTAAACTTTTGCATTTGCTATGCCCCAAATTCTGATATTTTGGTGTGTTTAATAATTTTGGGTGCCTTAATAATTGATAGTACCTAAGTAGAAATTTAAATCTTAAGCATGCTTGGCAAGTGGCAGGATATGAGCAGGGAGATTTTTGTCATTTTCCAAAACCAACTTCTATTAGAGATGCTGGGGTCGATGATTCCTGGGGGTTCCTTCTCTTTTTTTTCTTCTTCTTGGTTTCATCTCTAAAGGGTTTTGGTGATTCATTTGAACGATGGTGTTGTATCAGGGAGCATCTTACTTCTTCCTCTCTTGGCTGCCATTGTTTCATTTTAAGGGAGTACAAGTCTAGGGCTTGATATTCATGAATATGTTAGCTGAAATTGCTGATTCTTGGTGATGGAATTAGCTTAACAAGGTATGAATTTGTTTTAGTTTGATTCCTAAGTAGGTCTCATCTTAGAATTTGGGGGTTTTTGCTATAAATTGATCCCATTAGTAAATCCATGAAACGGGTTGGTAGAATTAGGGTGAGTTTATGTTGTACACGAACTAATTCATGAATCCATTCACATGAAACTTTGATTGGGATATTTGAGAATTTAGGGTTCATGTTGTAAAACTGGAGATTTTTATGATAAACCATGCTATTTGTAAATACATGAGTTGGGTATCTTGTAATCATCATGAATTGCTCAAAAATTTATTTGGTTGTTATAATTTTTCATGATGGATTCGTGCTTGGATTTCTTGTATGAATAAACCCTAAAACGTATGTTTCTATTGTATCCTTATCTTAAATTCCAGCCGTTGGAATGTTATGATTTTTCAGTATGTTGTTCTTCATTAACTGGTAGAAGTACGGTAAAAATTTGAAGATGATCGGACATGGTTAAGTACCAAAGGAATTAGACTTATCATGACTGCCTTCTGCAGGATTCAAATCCTGAACAGCCCACTTGCAATCGAAGTATCTCATTTTCCATATATCGGATAAAGCTGAATTTTTAGTATGTTGTTTATATAGATGTAAGTAACCTACTGTAAAATTTTCATGAATTTATGATCACTTTAGGTATACTAAAGTATGGGTTTAACGTGCCTGACTTCTGTAAAACAATAATATAAGTCTGCCAAGTTATGATGTGGTTATATTCTTATTGAACCGTTAAAAACCTGTAATTCTTGAGTATGTTGTGGTAACATAATCCATTAGGGTACTGTAAAAATTTCATTATGATCCGATCAGCATGCATTACGAGTTTGACAGGTACAACAGATGGTATAGATATGTACTTGTAGGGTCAATCTACGGAATTGGACTGTATGTGTTTGGAGCTTGAAGTTGTCATGATGTATTGAACTTTTAATTGGTTTAAATGGTGCTGTATGGATTGTATTTCAACTTAGTGCTCAAGTTTTCAATCATGGTTTCTTATATATGAATCATATGATGTCCATCTCGACATCATTGGATGAGTTAACAACTAATGGTATTCTAGTGTACCCTTTATGGCTCATGGAACACCAACTTGTCTACAAACGACGTAATAGTGAGGTTACCATGTGAATAATTCTGAACACAGTTAGTTAAGAGGACTTGGTAGTTGTACAAATGATAAGCCACTTTTAGTATTTTCACTCTTGCACACTACCCATAAAAATGTTGTGACATTAAGCATCATCTACTATGAATGGTGAAAGTCATGGTTATCACCATCACTAGATTCAGTGTGCATGTTAATACAGTTGCATTTCTACTTGGCTTGGGCAATTTTGCAGTTACCCTTATTGTCTAATATACTCAGGGAATGACTCTTCATTACTTGTTTGAAGTTATCATCATTACTCACTAGCTTGATCTTTTTGGTGCCACGTTTAGTGGTTTCACTAATTAGGTATACATAAACCACAACTAGTTCTTTATTGAATGGTGACTTGCTTAAATTGTACAAGGCCAAGATATGATAAAATATCAATGGACAGTCTTTATTCATTTCACTACCTCAATGGTAACTAACCTTACTTAATGATCTCATCTTATTTAGCTGACACTAATAGGTATTATGATTGTAATAAGCTGGGAACTTGTATCATTAATGATTAACGGAAATGGTTATTAAATTAGGCATTGGAGTTCTGTGGATAACATTTTCTCACCTTGAGATTGTAGCCTTTGTTTGTGCTGATAATTGTCGAAAACGATTAAAGTAGTGTAAGGCTACATTTTTGTTCTGTACTCTTTAGTTTGTTGTGTTTGAAATGCAATCTATTGTATTTATTTAGTGGCACATTCTCTACAAGTTTTAAGTTAGGATTTGACCTTGTTGGTACGGGAGTTTATGTAGAATGTCTGTGAATGGAAACTGGTGATAGATATATATATGAGCTATCATCTGATTTCTTCTTATATTCGGGGTTGCACTGAATTTTTTAAGCTTAACGCTTGTCAGTACGGTGGGATTCGAGTACTTAGCAGATTTTGTTATTTGAAATGAACTAAATAGGAAGCACGAGAATGTGATCATTGCCCGGTCTTTCAGCTTAATCTATTAGTTGTCATTGAGGCCGCCGTGAGTAGATAAATGTGCTATTTAAATAGACTTGCTTTTCATTATGGTCTGATGTTGACGTCGCGTCTATGAGTCTTACATTGTGTTCAGTGTACTAAATTTATTTCGATTTCTTCGGAGCCCCCCGTTGTCGTGAATTTTACCCATACTAGCATGTCTTATTACTATATGTTTGGACATATCTGTACTTTTCGGCCGTTAACGGAGTAGTGTTCCACTCTTAAATCATTATGTATATACTGCAAGTGGAATAAGTTTACTTGATATTTAAAAGAGATAATTTCTACTATTGACGGTAGTTCATATTATCTAAATTAAAGGATGACGAACTACTTGTTGGTTGATCCCTTCGAGCAACGGAGAGGGTACGAGGCAGCCGCCATGCGGTTCAAAGACAACCCTACAAGGGTGTTCATATCATCTGGAAGTGTTGGTTGTTTTTAAAAGTTCATACCATCTATTCGAGATGATTGCAACCTTGACAACCGGCAACTGGCCGTATAAATTTCTTGGAAGTGGCAACTGGCCATGGAAATATTATAAGTGGCAACTGGCCATGGAAATATTATAAGTGGCAACTGGCCACGGAAATGTTGGGAGTGGCAACTGGCCACGAAATTGTTGGGAGTGGCAACTGGCCATGAAAATATTAGAGTGGCAACTGGCCATGGAAATATTATAAGTGGCAACTGGCCACGGAAATGTGGGGAGTGGCAATCGGCCACGGAATTGTTAGGAGTGGCAACCCAGCCACGGAAATGTTAGGGAACTGGCAAGCGGCCACTAATTGTTAGGAGTGGCAATGGCCATGAAAATATTAGAGTGGCAACCGGCCACGGAAATATTATAAGTGGCAAATCGGCCACGGAAATGTTGGGGTGGCAACTGCCACGGAGATGCTGGGAGTGGCAACCGGCCACGGAAATATTATAAGTGGCAACTGGCCAACTCTTATCTTGGGCAATTGGCCGTCTCTAATAATTGGAGAATAAATGCTATATGTGTTTTCTTATAATGCAGTTTGGAAAATTCGAATTCGAGTCTTTCAGTAGAATTTGAAGGTCCAGTTACTTGAATGGCGTATCGGAGAGTCAAAGTTTGCTAAGCGGGCCGAAACCCAGTTCGCTGGAAGTTCAGATTATCCGATCCGTCACAATCCTGCTGGGATCAGAGACGTAGGAGCATAACTGTACCTTGGATCAGTGTGAGATTGGTTAGGGTTCAACTACAGTCCAGACCAAAGTTAATTTAGAGTAGGTTAGTGTCTCAGTAGCGGCTTAATACGTGTGTGTGTTCAACTGGACTAGGTCCCGGGTTTTTGTGCATTTGCGGTTTCCTCGTTAACAAAATTCTGGTGTCCGTGTTATTTCTATTCCGCATTATATTTGTTTATATAATTGAAATATCACTGGTTGTGCGTTGTTCAATCAATTAGAATATCCGACCTTTTGGTTGTTGATTTAAATTGATTGACACTTGGATATTGGTCTTTGGTACCATCCAAGTTATCTCTCTTTGATAAAGACTCGTAGATTTCTATTTGCTTGAGTGAAGATCAAATCGAGAGATTGAGATATAAACTCTTTGATATACTTTTCTCTAGATTGAGTCTGACTGTCTAATTGATTCTCTAGAAAGTATATTGGAGTTTGTCCATACAGATTGCTAAGCGAAATATTGGGTGTGGTTGTTGTACCCCCATTTTTTCAGTTACTCTTACAAAGCTATACGTACCTACCAAAAATGAGTACATCTTGAAATACCAAACCTCGCAATCTTTCGATCTGAATTTTAGGCAATGGGCTAGTTGGTGCAACCATATATTTCTCGCATGCGCGGTGCTTCGCACCGAAGCACGTACGCGTCCGTCTGTCCGGGTGGACCGGGCTCGGGTTCGGGTATGGGTCAACCAAGATTTATCCTTTTGGACAAAATACTTTTTTATTATTTCCCGAACGAATCCTTTATTTCAATATGTGTCCAGAATAGGCTATTATCCCTCTTCTTTTTGGATTTCTCTCTCTGTGTGGTTTTTACATTCTGTGTCTTTGTTGTTGAGTTTATTGAGTAGGCAAGTCTTGTTGTAGTGCTTATAGTACTTGTAACAGGTAGTTTTATCCTGGATACGACTACACCACATGGTATTAGCATCACCCATTTTTGAGGTGTACTGGTGAACTATCGTGTTAAGGACAACTTGATGATCAAATAACTCTGTCCTCTGTGTGTTGATATTAATTGAGTGTTTTATTTCAGTTTCAGAAATTATATTTTTAACATCATTATTTTCAGTATTTTATTATTGCAGTTCCAACAGTAGATGGCGGTATTATACGTTTCCGAATGTGCTCATTTTTGGTAGGAACATAGACCTATACAATAGTATCATATCGCCAAAATATTAGATTCAAATCCGGTACTGTTTAGAATTTATTAGACAAAAACGCCCAAAATGTGAGATAGTACGAAAATAGAAGTTTGGACGGATACTAACTCATTTATGAATTTCAATTGTAAGATTGGTAGGTGTAGGACTTAAATTTCGCCATGACCTTGTTTGTGATACATTGGTAGATGCTTGTTATCGTGCAGGTGTCCCTACCAGAAAAGATACTGCTTTAGGTATTTTATTTGCAGATGGTTCGGACTTGAGGCATGCTGCTATTAGGATAATGGTCAAGACACTTTCTTCGATGTCACGGGTGTCTCTCCTTCACGTATCCATAGACGATCACACGAAGTGTGAACCAATTAGTTTTATTGTCTCGACTCAGTCCATAGACAATCACTTTCGGAGAAATGACTTATAGGTAGGAAAAGTTTTAGATTGAGGTATATTTGGGTACCCTCGCCTTTTCAAGTGGTATCAGAGCAGGCAAACACGAAAAGATCTAACAATATGTGTTTGGTGGGATCCAACCTATAAGAATGAACTCGAATTCTCATGAATCGACTTCAATTAATGTGCCGCCAAGATTTGACGGAACAAACTATTTATGGTGGAAATCTGCTATGAGATCTTTTCTTCAATCACGAGACTTTAATACTTGGCTATTAATCGTCGATGGTTATACTCTACCAAAGAGAGAAAATTCAGAAACTGGGTTTAAACGCTTAGCAGAGTTTTCGAATGACGAAAAGGCACTTGCAAAGCAGAATTCAGATGGTTTGAATGCTATTATTCATGTTGTAAGTCGCGACCTACAACATCATGTGTAAACATGTCAAACTTCGAAAGAATCTTGGGATAATCTTCAGATCGTATTCGAAATTCTTCAGAGAAAGAAGCTAGACTTCAAACCCTCACTTCCGAGTGGGAAACCTTCGAATGGATGACAACGACACTTTTGAGGAGTTTCAAATTAAACTCTCGAGATAATTAATGCCTCTTTCTCATTAGGAAAGATTATTTCTGAAAAGGATATAGTATGCAAGATTCTCAGATCGTTGCCATCTAGATACGATTATAAGAAGCATGCAATCATAGAAGCAAATGATCTTTCAACTCTCACACGAAGCACACTCGTTGGTAAGTTAAAGATCTTTGATCATGAATCAGAGTCTATTCAAAGTAAAGGAATCGCTTTTAAAGCAAAAGTTCCAAAAACTTCAATAGAAAGGAATATACAGCTGGATGATTCAAATGAACAGATTGCAGGAAATTCTGATGATGAGATTGAACAATCTTTGTCATTAATTACTAGACAGTTTCGAGATCTCTTAAAGAAAAGAATCAAGAGATTCGTTAAGGATATTTATCGATCTTCTCGGCCGCATGATCGAGTTCATGTCAAAAAGGATCAAGAAGAAGATGATGAATATCAGCCGCAGTGCTTCAAGTGTAAAGGGTTTGGTCATATTGCTAAAGACTGTCCCAATCTTAAGAAATACACTGGGAGCAAGGCATTGGTTGTAACTCTAGATGAGTCCTCCGATTCATATAATTCTGAAGAAGAGGAAACAGCTGTTGTTGCATTAGTTGTCAATCTTATTCCTTCCCCCACCACTAGTGATTTACCCATTTTAAGAATGAACATGTCTTCCGATGTTATTAAATCATCTAATGGTGAAGGCATAAATAAGACAAAATGCAAAAACTGTCTTAAAAACAGAATTGCTAAAGGTTGCGTTTGCAATTTCAGTCTATCTCAAGGTACTTCGTTGGTTCGAGGTAATAGAAAGAAATCTTTTCATACTATACTAGATCAAGAACACTCTGGTTGTTCAAAATTCCATAATGAGAGAAAATCCCATACTAATGCCACTTGATCGGTATTAGAATTCTTTCTCATCTTGTGTGCCAAATTTTGAGTGAGGAAGAAGAAAAAATCAAGGCACTTTTGTGTAGATTATGGAAATAATATCTAGTATTTGAAGATATTTGATATATTCGTATTTTTAGGAATATTATATTTTCGGAAGTATGAAAAATATAAAAAGATTCTTCTCCTTTTTGATCATTCCTTGTCCGAACTATGGGTCTGGATCAAATGGTTTCTCTGGAGAAGATGCAAGATCAGAAAGATCATCTTAAATCTAAGTCCGGATTATCTCTTGACATTAAGGGTAAAATCGGAAAGGGAGATTGGATTAGCAAGAAAGAAAGAGAGAATACTCTGAAGAAATATCAGTGTATTGAGGCATTAACACACTTTTGTGTTCAATCGAAGACATAATTACATGCTCTTGCAGAATCCTTCACGAAAATTTCTCATTTGCAAGAGATTCTGGTCAAGCAACAAGGCTTTCTACTTGAAGAAATTCAAAAGCTGAAAAGTAGTAATGCACTTTCATTCAGTTCTGACATGAAGGACTAGGTTGCAAGGAAATATAGACATCAATTTTTTGATTTCTTTCATTGCTTGTATTGGTCTATTATGAATAAAATTATTTGATTGGTAATTTTTCTTGTGATAGTTTTCGGTTTACATAGCCTGTGCTTAATTGCTTTTACCTTATTGCTATGTATGTTTATGGGATGTTTGATTTTGGTTTTACTACCTTAATATTCGATCTCATATATTGTGAACCCTCATGGTTTGGGTGACTTTTTGATTTAGCATGATTAAGTTCTAGCCCTTGTAGGTAGGCTTTATCAAAGGATTATGAGGGGTTCTAATAGAAACAATATGTGAAAAAGTCACAATGTGTTGAATCGGTTTTGGTTTAGCATAAAAGCATATGTGTTTCGAAGGTTTTCAACTTTTGCTTGCAAATGTTAAAACCGGTTTTCAACCTTTCTCTGGTAAAGGTTGAGGTGTGTTGTTATTCTTTTGTTCACGCATAAGGATGACAACGTGGTGATATTTCGATATCAATTCTCCATGGACGAAGATGCAATCATATTGGAGAAGTGGATGCGAAATTTGAGGTAACAATCTTGTTAGTTAATTATTTTCCTGTTTAAGAAAGCCCGAGTTTATATTATATAAATTTGTTGCTTTTGCTTAACAAAATTTCGGTCCAATTGATATTTATTCCATGATGTGTGTGTGGATGTGTGTTTCAATTGGTTCCAGTTAAGAAAAACTATTGTTATCTTGCTTTATTGTGTGGTATCAATTGTTTAGGCTTACAAAATTTCGGTACAATTGATGTGTGTGTGTGATTCAATTGGTTCCGGTTAAGAAAAACTATTGTTATCTTGCTTTTGTATGGTATCAATCGTTTAGGCTTACAAAATTACGGTGCAATTGCGGTGCTTATAATGTCTATGTTGTTTCAATTGCTTCCGGTTGAGGTGAATAATTATGCAAGTTGATTTGTTTTGGTTTGTATGAATTATTTATGGCTTAACGAAATAATATGTGTACGTGATGAGTTGTTTAGTCCAATTCGATTCCGGATAAGAAAATAAGGTAATTCTGATCTTAGTTAGACTTATCGAAGTAAGGTTTCGGTTATTCAAGTCTAATCAAATGCCTAAACAAGAAATGCTAGTTAACTAACCTAGTACTTATCTTGTTTAAAATTGAAAGGTCTAAGTTTATGGATAATTAGAACCTAATGAGAAAAATTGAGTTTATCTTTATTTTGGTCTTATCGAATTAAGCGGTTGTTTTTGAACAATCGGTTTAGCAAAGGGACTAATATGCTTAGTTATTTTTGGTTTGCTAAACTAAATTGGAAAAATTGTTTCGGGCAATTATTTCCTTGGTAACATATCAAAATAAGACTACTTGTAGTTTCGGTTTTGATATTGGTTATCAGAACATGTTGTGTGGAACCCTCGTGCCTAACTCTACAGGTTTGCAAGTCTATTCTGAGATTTGTAAGATTCTTTTCGTGTTGTCCTTTGTTTTTTCGTTTCTTTGTCATTTTTGTGACAAAAAGGGGGAGAAATATATGGAGTAAACAGGTGATGCTGGCATTGATATTTATATTGATTGGCATCGCTAGAGAAAAGAACATTGGTACTTGAATGTTTTTATCTAACGAAAGAGTGAAAGCACATACTAAGGGGGAGTAACATGTCATATGATTGGTATAACATAAATGTGTGGATTGAATATCTACCTATCTTCCTTAGGGGGAGTAATAGCTTTGTTATTATAATGTCACAGCGACATTTTCAAGGATTGAATGTAAGCAGTTTCATTGTGCTGTTGAATCGGGAATCAAGCGGATTGTAATGAATTATTGTAATTTGTTTATCCATATGATGTAAGAGTTTTGTCACTAAAATTGACTAAGGGGGAGATTGTTAGAGCATGGCTCGGTTGAACCCACCAAGCGTTGGTATGTCAAGTTTGGTTGTCATATTTTAGTGAATCAAAACTCATGTTAAGAGTCGCTTGATTATGTACTAGAGTCAACTTCGTATAGGTTAGCTTGAAAGTATTAGGATATGATACATTACAAGTATTGTGAAGACTTGAAGATGTGAAGAAGCAAGGAGCTACAACAACAAAAATCATCCTTCCACTTGAGGTTAGTGATATTTGACTTGAACTGTTTCATTCCCTAACGTATCTTTCAAATCGTGCATATTGAAAACATAATCTGAAGCATATTTGAACTCTAGATAGACATAGTATTAAGGAATACAATACGAGGTTTATTGCTTAACCATTAAACTTTGTAGATAAGACATCGCCATAATCATTTGAATGCTATTGTGATTATGTATGGGTATGAGGTGAGGATTTCATCCTAGGGAACAATGTTTACATGTGTTCTAAGGAAGTAAGTTCATAGACTTGTTTATGAACCGAAAAGGAAATCGCCAAGTGTTATTGGTTTTGTTATTCATTGCATATCTTATGAACAACCAATATGTGTGATAGAGTATAACCGCTCACAACTTGTTGTGTTCTTGGTAGAACTGTTCACAAAGGCCTGACTTATGTATTGGTATAACTTTTATTAGTAAAACCGATCTTAAGTAATCACTTGTGGTATGATCGAATTTTGTATGTCTGACCTTGTAAGGGAAAGGGAACCGATCCTATTAAGGGAAAGGGAACCGATCCTAGTAAGGGGTGCAGTACATCAAAGGGAACCGATACTTGTATGGGGTGCAGCAAGGTTTATAGCAGAAAGGGGAACCGATCCTATGGAAATGTGCAACACATATAAGTTAGATACCATATATATATGGGGAACCGATCCTAGTACCTAGTCAACCGAACTTTTGGGAAGCTAGTGTGACTATGGACAGTACTCGCATGGAGGTAGAACCGAAACTTGTTTTGGTAGAAACCGTAAACCCATGATTGTTATTTAATGTTGGTTTGATCAATCACATAGTTCTTGAAAGTCAGATGAACCAATTATAAACTTGTTTGGAAGTGTGGCAAATCGGTTTCAAGGTTGTAAGTGTGAAAGAGAACTTACAAAGTTAAGATGTCGACAAACTTTGAACACGTACTGTGAATGTTTAATTCTATAATTGTTCAAAGATATTCCTTAACGGCTAAGGGAAGAGAATCCCAGGACCGAAACATAAGTAACTTAAGAATCTTTTAATTAAGGTTATTAATTTCATTTTGTAGGAAAATTACAGAATTAGTAATGTGCATTTACTAATTAGTTTTTTCGAGAGATTTCGATCGTTATTTTTGGACAGAGCATTTCCAGGAATTATGAAAACCGAATTTGTGATTTTATGAATATCTAGAGAATATTTTCGGTTCTGGAAATTCCTTGGTGTCCAAACTTCCTTGTCTATAAATACACAAAGTTTTCCTTTCTAGCAAATTAATCCTTCGTAACAACAGATTTACTCTTTTGTTGTTGTTACTGGTGTAACCGCCTATTCGGAGAGGAGAGTAACCTAATTAGGAGAAATCTCTGACGGCCTCTCCATTTAAAGTCATCTTTGGGATTGAGAAGCTCTAGCGCGACCCGTTGGTGGGAAACTAGATAATTGCGGTTTATCTTTGTTTTCGATTGATTTGATTGACTAACAGTGGTTGAAATCTGATTGCACCTAGTTTGTTTATTCTTGAGAATCTTCTCTTCTGATATAAGATTCACTCAAACTAGTTCAGAGTTTCGACAGGGATCTTTAGACTGTTGTTAGTTCCAAAGACGATCTTGTGATAATCCATTGTTAACAGACTCCGTTCTGTGTGTGATTGATCATAAGAGATTCAATTGATTGTGTGCAGGTTTTTATTGAAGATTTAAAAAGATTTGAAGACAAAGAAGATATTGAAGATCTGACTTGGGTTTTATAATCTTTGGTGTGCACAATACTTGTTTGGGTAAAATAGGATCCAATTAATAATCGGTTTATCCTTGTGGTAGATTGGATTGATTAATTGAGTAGATCGGCGTCAATACGTTTCCTTGTGATTAAAGGTATTGATTGGCTTAATCTTAAACGATTACCTTTGGGTGATTGAACATAAGATAGATCTAAGGACTCGACGAAGGAGTTTATGTTAAGATAAACAGAAGAGCCTTTGTCCGACTCATATCACTTGGTTGAATAGAGTTGATACCAAACAGATTTGTTGTTCCTTTACTGTTTGGAATACGAACCAAAGGAATTGTTCCAAGTACGTGATTTATTCACAAGTCGGAGGCGTGGGAATACAGACGGAACTAAGTGAACTATAGGGTTAGTTACTTGGTCTCAACTATACGAAGTTAGGTGTAATTTTGTGTAGCGGCTTAATCCTGAGAGTATTCAATTCTGGACAAGGTCCCGGGGTTTTCTGCATTTGCGGTTTCCTCGTTAACAAAATCTTGATGTGTCATTTACTTTTATTTTCCGCATTATAATTGTTTTATTATAATTAAAGTAAATCACACAAACGTTAATTCCTATTTACTTGATAAGCAATCCTATTGTGTTTGGTTAAGTCCGAACCTTTGTATCAAGTAAACATACTTCGTTGTTGTATTGTCTCGATCTCGTATCCATAGACGATCACACGAAGTGTGAATAGATTAGTTGTATTGTCTCGACTCGGTCTATAGACAATCACTTTCGGAGAAAGGACTTATAGGTAGGAAAAGTTTTAGCTTGAGGTATATTTGGGAACCCTCGCCTTTTCAATTGGTATCAGAGCAGGCAAACACGAAAAGATCTAACAATCTATGTTTGGTGCGATCCAACCTATAAGAATGAACTCGAGTTCTCATGAATCGACTTCAATTGACGTGCCGCCAAGATTTGACGGAAAAAACTATCTATGGTGGAAATCTGCTATGAGATCTTTTCTTCAATCACGAGACTTTAATACTTGGCTATTAGTCGTCGATGGTTATACTCTACCAAAGAGAGAAAATTCAGAAACTGAGTTTAAACACTTAACAGAGTTTTCGAACGAAGAAAAGGCACTTGCAAAGCAGAATTCAGATGGTTTGAATGCTATTATTCATGTAGTAAGTCGCGACCTACAACATCATGTGTCAACATGTCAAACTTCGAAAGAAGCTTGGGATAATCTTCAGATCTTATCCGAAGGAAATTCTTCAGAGAAAGAAGCTAGACTTCAAACCCTCACTTCCGAGTGGGAAACCTTCGAATGGATGACAACGACACTTTTGAGGAGTTTCACATTAAACTCTCGGAGATAATTAATGCCTCTTTCTTGTTAGGAAAGACTATTTCTTAAAAGGATATAGTATGCAAGATTCTCAGATCGTTGCCATCTAGATACGATTCTAAGAAGCATGCAATAATTGAAGCAAATGATCTTTCAACTCTCACACGAAGCACATTCGTTGGTAAGTTAAAGATCTTTGATCATGAATCACATTCTATTCAAAGTAAAGGAATCGCTTTTAAAGCAAAAGTTTTAAAAACTTCAATGGAAAGAAATAGACAGCTGGATGATTCAAATGAACAGATTGCAGGAAATTCTGATGATGAGATTGAACATTTGTCATTAATTACTAGACAGTTTCGAGATCTCTTAAAGAAAAGAAACAAGAGATTCGTTAAGGATACTTATCGATCTTTTCGACCGCATGATCGAGTTCCTGTCAAAAAGGATCAGGAAGAAGATGATGAATATCATCCGCAGTGCTTCAAGTGTAAAGGGTTTGGTCATATTGCTAAAGACTGTCCCAATCTTAAGAAATACACTGGGAGCAAGGCATTGGCTGTAACTCTAGATGAGTCCTCCGATTCATATAATTTCGAAGAAGAGGAAATAGTTTTTGTTGCATTAGTTGTCAATCTTATTCCTTCCCCCACCACTAGTGATTTACCCATTTTAAGAACGGACATGTCTTCTGATGTTATTAAATCATCTAATGGTGAAAGGGATAAATAAGACAAGATGCAAAAACTGTCTTAAAAACAGAATTGCTAAAGGTTGCGTTTGCAATTTCAGTCTATCTCAAGGTACTTCGTTGGTTCGAGGTAATAGAAAGAGATCTTTTCATACTATACTAGATCAAGAACACTCTGGTTGTTCAAAATTCCATAATGAGAGAAAATATCATACTAATGCCACTTGATCGGTATTAGAATTCTTTCCTCATCTTGTGTGCCAAATTTTGAGTGAGGAAGAAGAAAAAATCAAGGCACTTTTGTGTAGATTATGGAAATAATATCTAGTATTTGAAGATATTTGATATATTCGTATTTTTAGGAATATTATGTTTTCGGAAGTATGAAAAATATAAAAAAAGATTCTTCTCCTTTTTGATCATTCCTTGTCCGAACTATGGGTCTGGATCAAATGGTTTCTCCGGAGAAGATGCAAGATCAGAAAGATCATCTTAAATCTAAGTCCGAATTATCTCTTGACATTAAGGGTAAAATCAGAAAGGGAGATTGGCTTAGCAAGAAGGAAAGAGAGAATACTCTGAAGAAAGATCAGTGTATTGAGGCATTGACACACTTTTGTGTTCAATCGAAGACAGAATTACATGCTCTTGCAGAATCCTTCACGAAAATTTCTCATCTGCAAGAGATTCTGGTCAAGCAACAAGGCTTTCTACTTGAAGAAATTCAAAAGCTGAAAAGTAGTAATGCACCTTCATTCAGTTCTGACATGAAGGACTAGGTTGCAAGGAAAAATAGACATCAATTTTTTGATTTCTTTCATTGCTTGTATTGGTCTATTATGAATAAAATTATTTGATTGGTAATTTTTCTTGTGATAGTTTTCAGTTTACATAGCCTGTGCTTAATTGCTTTTACCTTATTGCTATGTATGTTTATGGGATGTTTGATTTTGGTTTTACTACCTTAATATTCGATCTCATATATTGTGAACCCTCATGGTTTGGGTGACTTTTTGAATTAGCAGGATTAAGTTCTAGCCCTTGTAGGTAGGCATTATCAAAGGATTATGAGGGGTTCTAACAGAAACAATATGTGAAAAAGTCACAATATGTTGAATCGGTTTTGGTTTGGCAAAAAAGCATATGTGTTTCGACGGTTTTCAACTTTTGCTTGCAATTGTTAAAACCGGTTTTCAACCTTTCTCTGGTAAAGGTTGAGGTGTGTTGTTATTCTTTTGTTCACGCATAAGGATGACAACGTGGTGATATTTCGATATCAATTCTCCCAGACGAAGATGCAATCATATTGGAGAAGTGGATGCGAAATTTGAGGTAACAATCTTGTTAGTTAATTGTTTTCTGTTTAATAAAAGCATGAGTTTATATTATATATATTTATTGCTTTTGCTTAACAAAATTTCGGTTCAATTGATATTTATTCCATGATGTGTGTGTGGATGTGTGTTTCAGTTGGTTCCGGTTAAGAAAAACTATTGTTATCTTGCTTTATTGTATGGTATCAGTTGTTTAGGCTTACAAAATTTCGGTATAATTGATGTGTGTGTGTGATTCAATTGGTTCTGGTTAAAAAAACTATTGTTATCTTGATTTTGTATGGTATCAATCGTTTAGGCTTACAAAATGACGGTGCAATTGCGGTGCTTATAATGTCTATGTTGTTTCAATTGCTTCCGGTTGAGGTGAATAATTATGCAAGTTGATTTGTTTTGGTTTGTATGAATTATTTATGGCTTAACGAAATAATATGTGTACGGGATGAGTTGTTTAGTCCAATTCGATTCTGGATAAGAAACTTAGGTAAATCTTATCTATGGACATGTGCAACACATATAAGTTAGATACCATATATATGTGGGGAACCGATCCTAGTACCTAGTCAACCGAACTTTTGGGAAGCTAGTGTGACTTGTTTTGGTAGAACCGTAAACCCATGATTGTGATTGAATATTGGTTTTATCAATCACATAGTTCTTGAAATTCAGATGAACCAATTCTAAACTTGTTTGGAAGTGTGGCAAATCGGTTTCAAGGTTGTAAGTGTGAAAGAGAACTTATAAAGTTAAGATGTCGACAAACTTTGAACACGTGCTGTGAATGTTTATTTCTATAATTGTTCAAAGATATTCCTTAACGGATAAGGGAAGAGAATCCCAGGATCGAAACATAAGTAAGTTAAGAATCTTTTAATTAATGTTATTAATTTTATTTTGTAGGGAAATTACAAAATTAGTAATGTGCATTTACTAATTAAATTTGCCGAGAGATTTCGATCGTTATTTTTGGACAGAGCATTTCCAGGAATTATGAAAACCGAATCTATGCTTTTATGAGTATCTTGAGAATATTTTCGGTTTTGGAAATTCCTTGGTGTCCAAACTTCCTTGTCTATAAATACACGAAGTTTTCCTTTCTAGCAAACTAATCCTTCGTAACAACAGATTTACTCTTTTATTGTTGTTACTGGTGTAGCCGCCTATTCGGAGAGGAGAGTAACCTAATTAGGCGAAATCTCTTACGGTCGCTCAATTTAAAGTCTTCTTTGGGATTGAGAAGCTCTAGCGCGACCCGTTGGTGGGAAACTAGATAATTGCGGTTTATCTTTGTTTTCGATTGATTTGATTGACTAACGGTGGTTGAAATCTGATTGCACCTAGTTTGTTTATTCTTGAGAATCTTCTCTTCTGATATAAGATTCACTCAAACTAGTTCAGAGTTTCGACAGGGATCTTTAGACTGTTGTTAGTTCTAAAGACGATCTTATGATAATCCATTGTTAACAGTCTCCGTTATGTGCGTGATTCATCACAAGAGATTCAAGTGATTGTGTGCATGTTTTGATTGAAGATTTAAGAAGATTTGAAGACAAAGAAGATATTGAAGATCTGACTTGGGTTTTATAATCTTTGGTGTGCACAATACTTGTTTGGGTAAAAGAGGATCCAATTAATAATCGGTTTATCCTTGTGGTAGATTGGATTGATTAATTGAGTCGATCGGCGTCAATACGTTTCTTTGTGATTAAAGGTATTGATTGGCTTAATCTTAAACGATTACCTTTGGGTGATTGAACATAAGATAGATCTAAGGACCCGACGAAGGAGTTTATGTTAAGATAAACAGAAGATCCTTTGTCCGACTCATATCACTTGGTTGAATAGAGTTGATACCAAACAGATTTGTTATTCCTTTACTGTTTGGAATACGAACCAAAGGAATTGTTCCAAGTACGTGACTTATTCACAAGTCGTAGGCGTGGGAATACAGACGGAACTAAGTGAACTATAGGGTTAGTTACTTGGTCTCAACTATACGAAGTTAGGTGTAATTTTGTGTAGCGGATTAATCCTGAGAGTATTCAATTCTGGACAAGGTCCTAGGGTTTTTCTGCATTTGCGGTTTCCTCGTTAACAAAATCTTGATGTGTCATTTACTTTTATTTTCCGTTTATTATAATTAAATTAAATCACATAAACGTTTATTCCTATTTACTTGATAAGCAATCCTATTGTGTTTGGTTAAGTCCGAACCTTTGTATCAAGTAAACATACTTCGTTGTTGTATTGTCTCGATCTCGTATCCATAGACGATCACACGAAGTGTGAACCGATTAGTTGTATTGTCTCGACTCAGTCCATAGACAATCAGTTTCGGAGAAAGGACTTATAGGTAGGAAAAGTTTTAGCTTGAGGTATATTTGGGTACCCTCGCCTTTTCAATTCTTACTAGGTCAACCTATTTCTAATGTAATTTCCTGTACGGGTCATAAATATCGAGATAAGTGCAGCATTAACGGATTTGGTTTCGGTATTTTAGCCTTCTCCACCTTTGGAAAACTTGGTGATGACATGTTACCTTTCTTGAAGAGATTGGGAAAATGCATTGCCGGACGCGATTTAAATGTAAAAGTTGATAATTATTTATTTCATCACATGGGACTTATCATTCAGAGAAATGTTGGAGGCCAGCTTGTTGCTAGGTGTCACACCCGTAAATGCACCTTGCGAATTTCTCCAAGTGCGGATGTACCGACAGCAACATAGTTCAGTGAATCAAGCTTCACCCACGAATGCTTGACCTTATAAGTTTGCACCAATGCAAACGAAAAAAACTGATTTTTCAACGGAAGTCTTTAGCCTTCTTTCACTTCTCTTTTATTCTCAAATGCTTACCATAAAGCACTCAAACATTTCCATATATTAACTAACTTAATCATCCAACCAAGAACACTTAGAACATGACACAATTAACTCATTTTATTGACACAGACTTGTTCTTCTTGAACCAAGCCTTAACCTTACCAAAACTCCCTCAATTTGAGTCTCACATCAACTATGTAAGCCTTCTGAATTTCCTATGCCTTTGCACTATTGATACACTAGCTACAATGGCCAAAAACAGTGCACAACACTTTCACACGCAGGGGACAACCATCTGCCCCATAGAGCAGTTCCATAACCGCCAATAATCGTGTCAACTGCCCAGTTTCTTCTCTGACTCGAGCCAGTCTTCAACACCTGTTACCAAGAATTTATGAACACAACTTTTAGGTTATAAACTTTTTCTATAACCGTTCTCCCTTATCTCACACCTTTGGCATGCTTGTAAAGCCAATAACCAACTCCTAATCAGTCACTTGAGCCATAACGTGCAACATTTACGCATTCATTGAACTTGACCTTGAATCAATACTCGCGAACATGGCCAAGTAGCTGTTTTGGCCTAAGCCAATGTATAGCTAACATTGCGCTATAATCCTCTCGGGCATTCCTTTATCTCATTCTGGTTATTCATGCGTTATATGCTTCACTTAGCCAATTTGCTTGAAAATAGCGATGCCTACTCTTGCATTACTATCTTGTTTGTCTTGTCCAAGCTTTGGCTAGCCTTGAACTAATATGTAGGCCAACTCTTGGCTTGTTCACTCTTGTATCATCCTTGAGTTTGGGTCAACTCAATTCTCAGGATATGCATTAATGGCAACATCGCATGTTGGATTTTGTCACTTTGGCATTATCTTGCCTTTCACTTTGGCATTATCTTGCCTTTCACTTTGGCATTATCTTGCCTTCAATGTCAATCAATTTTGCTGGCACATGCCTTGGACTGTTGTCCTCTATGCCCTCTGTTAAGCACGTCTGTATAGGGGTTCCCTTCATATAAGATACCTGAATGTTACACTTCATGCCTCGCAAATTCTGAATATGCAAAAATCCTTCAAGAACTCATTTCTATGAATGTGGCTACTAAGTATAAGCTCTGTATACTTAATCTGTTATCTTGCATACCCGAGCCAGAAACTTGTGAGTTTTCTTTGCCTAACTTGCTAAAGCAAAACTATTGAGTTGCACAACCCATCTAAGCGCAACTGTGACTAACTATCTTCGGAAATAACATAGCTAACCCTTTAGTTGTCCATATGCCATGCCTTCAAAGCCAATATGTCTCCAACTATTCCTTTGAACTGCATTGCTACATTTCCTGGAAAGAGTATGCCTTTCTTTAGGCCATGAGTTCTACACTCATGCTTATCGATGAAATGATTTTTTTCTTGTTGCATTGCTCGCACTGTCGGTGCCCATCCGCCGTCATGAAATATTGCAATCCCCAAACAACAATATCAGTTTCGCGTTAATGATAGGTGTTGTAAACACCTTGATATTTATCTATTGTTTATGCTTTCTTCGTAAGTTTTCTTGTAAATTATGTATCTTATGATTGATTTTGAGTTTATCAGGTGTCATAGTCATTTGGAGCAAAAGAAGAAGAAATCATTCAATTTGCGAGAAAAAGGCAAAAGCGCCATTTCACAGGCAAGAGATGATGAGAGCCAAGCCAAATATAAGGGACAACCAGCCAAAAGTCCAAAAAGAATTGTTAAAAGCAGATATCAGTTTCACTCAGGGCCACCCTCATCAAGTTTACGGATGCCATCTGTTTCATGGATATAGTCCATAACTCTAAATCTGAGAAATTAGTTTCTCAGTCTTCTTTTACCCAACTTCATTTCTGCTACTGTTGTCCGAATTGAGAAGGAAAATCAGAGAGATGGGTTCCTGAGAAATGAAGAGATTTGAGAGGGGTTTTACTTGAATTTATACAGGAAGTTGTTGCTAAAGAAGAATTCAAAGATGAGAGGTTAAACAGGTTAGATGAAGAACTAGGGTTTGCTGTTGAACATATGGGGTTTTGTTTGAATTCGAAACACAGATAAGAGACGAAGAAGAATCGAGAAATGAGTTGATGCTCTCTGCTGATGACTGAAGTGATGGAAGATTGTGTTCGAGTTGAAACTGTGTATGGGTTTGCGTAATTGCAGTTTTTAATACTTTACTGCCGGGATTTGAAGTTGTGGCTGGCAACAAATGAAATTGCAGTTTATGTCAGAGAAGAAGTTGAAGCTACAGTATGGTTAAAGTGGTTAGAATGAAATTGCAGGTGGAGTTATTGAGCAACAGGGAAGAATTGGATTTATTATGAAGGCAGAGTCTGATACTATGGATACTGTGAATTAGAGGTTGAGAGGAACAATGAGTATCTACAGACAATGGTGATTCGAGGTTGTGCGAGATAGCAATAGAAGATGTTGATGGTGATGTAGTGGCATTGAAGCTCAAGTCTTTGAGCTGAGATAGAAACTGAGATGCTCTAACAGATGGATAAATGGCCTGGCATCTGGTGTTGATGTTGTTCAATGGTGGAGACTCAGGTGCAGGTGTAATATTGCAGAAGGAGATGACCTGGTGCAGTTCTAAAGCTGTGAATTAGCGAGAAAAAATTGGTTCAAATATGTAGGTGGTAGGTGCAAGTTGGTATGGATGGTGTTGCGTATGGTGGTAGTAAAGTTGGTGGTTGCGAACAGTTGATGCAGGAAATTGTTTGATCATGTGTATGTGAAGCTACAGGAAATAGGAATTGCAGGGGAGTGATAGAGTACCTGAACAAGACTGCGATATACGTCATCGAAAAGTGAGCGAAAATGGCGAGCCGATGGTGCGAGTGTGGATCATAAAGTTTCATTGAATCACGAAGGGGGTATGTGTTGGATGCAATAGTTGGCCATGGGATATATGAGTTTGGAGTCGCGCTTTTGGGATAGTTTTCGCACGACTCGGGGTTGGCCTAGATGATTCTTTGGTGATGTATTGCTCGAAATTTTGAATGTATGAACTGGGAGATGGCATTCTTTGGTGGTACCGATCTTTGGGCGGTGAACAGTGCGAGTTAAGCGATATGAAGTGGTTTTGCGGCTAGAGTATGAATGGGTTTAGAGCAGCTACAACTGATGGCTTGGTTTGAGTTATGTCTGGCTTTGATGCAAGAATGAACAGAGAAGAGGTGGTAGATGGCTTGTATTGCAGAGCTAGAGAATTACAAGGTTTTGGTCTTTGGTATGGAAGGTCTGATATTCTAGGGTGTGTGGTCTGTGCTTGATGAATGAAGAATTGGTTGAGCTCATGTGATGTTGGGTAATCGAATCTGGAGAATTTGGCAGTGATATATTGGCTGGTGATTGCGGATGTGTGTGGAGTTGAATTCAAGTTACAAGGAAGAATGGCTTTGTTGGTACTGAGCACGCAGGTGAGAGTTGGTGGTAAGTCTGATGGGTTTGAAGTGATGATGTTCATGGGGAAGAGGAGTTGATCGAGATTGAAAGATGGTACTGGTGCAGCTGCAGCTGAATTCTCAGGATAGCAATGATGAACCAAGCAAAATGTCAGTTCCGGAGAACTGACAAGCCAGAGTCTACATGGACCTGGTTTTCTTATAGGCTCAAGGAGGTTGGTCGCACTTGGCCAAGTCACAGGCCGTGTTGGTGCATTCCTAAATTGAGACGGCAGAAAAGAGAAGGCTATATAAGCATTCACAATTCAGGGATCGATTATCTTATCTTGCCTTCTACTTTTATTTTAGGGTTTAGAAACATGATAGGTTTTCTCTTCCTCCTTGTTATGAACTCCTATGCTATGAATACTTAATTTTATTTTGGTTAAGGGATAAGTTGGAATTCCAAGCATGATTTTTGTGCAATGAATTAGTTTTGTCTCCATGCTTTATCACTTATGATTTATTATTGATATTGTCTTATGATTTGAATGATTGTTTGATCGGGTCTAGAATCGATTGAGTATGATTTCATTTCTATTGCTAGATTAGGATTTGTTATACGCAAAAGTGATAAATTCCTGATTACAAGTAGCATAATTTTGAATATTGCTTGTAGTGATACATCCTAGTAGTCACAAGTGAGTCATAACCTTTGTTAAATCGGATTAGTGCTTTTACACGTTTGATTTCTTTGATTGGCTTTGATTTCATAGAACTTAATGAATCTAGGCAATTAAACTTGATTAGTGCTTTTACACGTTAGGTTGTTCTCTTAGATAGAACTCATACTCGCATCTTTTAATGTGTTTGTTGATGACAAGAGGAAATTAGCGGGATATTCTTGCGATCAAGGTATCTTAGGGCCTTTTATAAAAGTTGAGATTAAATATCGATTTTAATTATTGTTTCGAATACATGTTTGTGAATGAAAACTGATCCTTTACCAATATCTTCATCTTATTGATTTTCGTGCTTTATTCCTTTGTTTGCTTTTAGTTTTGTTTAGTTACAAAAATCGAAAAAATCCCCCTTGTTTATATATGAAACCGAACAATTTGACAACCCAAAACCTCTCCGTGGGAACGATCCTTTCTTGCCCTTGCTATATTATATATTTTGAGTAGTAAGAAAATGTAATTATTTTTGACGCCTACGATAGCGATCAAATTTTGGCGCCCATTGCCGGGAGGCAGCGGTTGTCACTTGTTTTTGGTTTCTTATTTTTAGTTTTGTTTTTCTTATTTTCTGGTTCTTGACATAGTTTTGAGAACTCTTGTTTCAGGTACCAATTTCTACGGACGGAGCATATTGGAGCAATGGATATGATTTTCAACCTCCTCAACACTATGAAAATTTCCCACCATCTATGGGATACGATCGAAACTAATTTATCGACTATGATCAATATCCAAGAGCTTATGGTGATTTTCATACATACCAACAACAACCTTGTAGTGAGTATGTAAGTCAAGAACCTAGGTGGGACAATTCTACTTCCAATTGGCTTTATCCGAGATGTATGAATGTTATGAATGAACAAGACCAACTTGACCATGATAAAGAAAACGTTGCACAAACCGATTTCCACAACACTTTTTCTTACCCGACTCCAGATCATAGTTATGATCATTCACCCATTCAAAGAGAAGAGTCATGGGAAAGAGAACCTATTTTAGTCAATGGTGGTAAGCGTGTGAATGTCAAGAAACTTGTACAGAAATTATACAAGTTGGAAGATGATGGAGCCTCGGAAGAACTTGTCGATGAAATTAGTAGGACCATTCGTATGGAGCTTAAACAGCGTCATGATAAAGGATGGGAAACCGATGAAGATTCTTATTACGATGAGTCTGAAAATGAAGATGATTGTGTTGAAAAGGACCAACCTTTAGAGATATTTGATGACACTAGTGTAGTAGACTCAACTCTTGATCTTTATAATGATCAAGCACCTATTCAAACGGTACATGAGTATGATGAAACTAGTGTTTTATAGAATTTCATTGCAACAAGGTTTGAATCTAATGAAGACGAAGAGGAATATGTTGACACTTGTGTAGATTACTCAAGCATTGATCTTAATAATGATCAAGAGCCTATTCAAAGGGTGGAGCTTGAGGATGATGCATTTTTGAGTGTTCTAAAAAAGTTCATTATAGCGAGATTTGGAGCCGCAAAAGAGTATGCGCCTTACAACAAAGAGGAGTGTGTTGAGAATGAAACCGATATGACCAATATTGTGGAAGACCCAATTGAGATTGCAAAGGATTGTAATGATGATGTTGATGTCGAGACTTTAGTTGAAGCAAAGACGAATGAAGAATGCTTGCAAGGTTTGATAGAAGACCACGATATACAAGAGGTAAGTAATACACTTGAATTATCTAAGGATAAAGAGGATTCCATAATACAAGGTTTGTCTAATCCTTTACCTATTAATCCTTCTCATTTACCTCATATTGGCTTGAATATATGTGCTTCGAGAATATTGTTAAATGAATTTGTTTCTCGATATCCGTCATTAGAAACATTTGATTCTCATACTATGAATGTTAGCAAAGAAGAAACCATAGAAGTTCCCGATTTCTATATTATTTATACACTTCCAAGTCTAGAAAAGAGTAAGTTTGGGGGAAAATTCTATGGGGCGATAGCTTCACTTTTGTTTTCTTGTACTAATATTTGTGTGAAGCGAGTATTTGCAAAACAGGTTACATGGAAGGATCCCCAACTTTTCAGATTATTGGTGTATGGGGAATTCGTCTTGCAAGTTGGGATGACGACTTTAAACCAAGCGTTAAATGGGAGGCAACCCATCGGATGAATATTTCCTGTCTTATTTTTATTTTCTTGTCTAGTTTTTAGTTTTTCTTGTCTTGCATTTACTTTTTCTGATTTCTTGTCACATTATCATGTAGGATTTCCCACCTTGACTTACTTTGGATGACTCAATTTACATTGAGGACAATGTAAAGTTTAAGTGTGGGGGAGTGGTCAAGTATTTGCATTGTAAAGTTTTCATGATTTTTCAATTTTTTTTTGTAAATTAGTGCATGAAAAACTCCAACTTGTAGTTAGTTTAGAGTCACATAGTATACATGTCGCTAAGATTACATCGAAATTCTCACAAGAGTGACTGAACTTAGAGGTGACAGAGAACGTGATCCGGTTTTTTAATTGTATGAGAGTTAAAGTTGGATTTAACCATGCCAGTGGCAAATGAGGTGCAGACTGAATTCGGTATTAGAGTTGTGGTCCCCTATGGTGGAGACTACCCATTTTACATCATGAGAGGCACCGACCTTCACTTCTTTGTACGTGTCTAAATTTGTGCTTTTAGAGTGTGTGTCACCTTACGTAAACTCCGGGTAGAATGGTGAGCTACCCAACCTCCCACAAATAGATGCACTATTTTGATCTCTTGAGTGCTATTTTATCAATCATGACGGTGACATCGAATTGCTAACTTACATACCACTTGTAATCTTGTTCGAAGTTAGCACCATCCACTTTCTCTCTCTCTACACCAACAGGTCCATAGAAACACCATCATCATCAACAAGAGGAGCATCACAAATTCGAAGGAAAGTTGAAGACGTTCAAGGTTTACAAGCAACGGTACAGAAATGAGCAGATTTCATATTCAAGTAAAGCAACAAGACAAGGAGCATAATTTTTACAAGCTGAAGACTTATATACAAGAGCGATGATTATCAAGATGAGAGTTCGAAAAATTTATGATATCGAGACGATGCAAGTTGTGAAGAATCATGCGGTAAAGTACTTACACCATGGCCATTTGTACTTATTTTATTTTTATTTTCAGTTTGTGTTTGTGTTTATTTCTCTTGTCTCATAAAAAAATAAAAAATAAAAAGAGACACAAATTTTTTTTGTTAGGTTCATTATTAGTTTTATTATTTTGTTTTGTGTTGTTTTCATTTTGTATTTGTTTTATTTTTCTTGTCTCAATTAAATAAAAAAAAGGAAAAAAAAATAAAAAATATTCATTGTATCATATTTTGGTTTGTTTAGTTTATATTTAGTTTTGTATTCTTCCAATAAAGCCAATGGAGGAAGAAATATTCATAATGAAGTTTCAAGCAACAAGGAATTAGAGGAAAGAATCATATTGTCAAGATTCTACGAAGTTCAAGATTTCATCATCAAGAGTTCAAGACCGAAGACGAAGATGAAGACAAGAATTGAAGATCGAAGACGTTTCTATGGATGTTGTGAGAGTGGTGCTAACTGCACGCCAAACGGATAACGAGGTAAGTAAGCATATTCCCACCTTCGTTAAGTGGTTGATTTCCTTTCTTAGAGATCGTCAGAAAAAAAGGGTTTTCAAAATGAATAAAAGATGTGGGTTTTCAAAACAATTCGGAGGGTTTTTACCTTCCCACCATTCAAACGTGTCTCAGGGTTCTCTCTTCATTCCTACCTGGACACATGTGTGACCCATAAAAAGCTATTTATTATTGAGAGCAACTTCATAAAACCCTTTCTTGTGAGGCAGAGTCGAGACTTTCGATCACTCCGAACCCAAATTTCTTTCGATAAGGGATGGTTATTTCTCTCTCAACTTTTAAGGATGAGATTGTGTTCATATATATGTCTAACTTCTTATGACTAGTGTGCATAATTTCTATGTCTTCTTAGCGTGTTGGATGCTATCATTTCGGAGAACTAGTAAGTTGGAAAAGTAGGTTTTGTGGGTATACCTCTTGTAAACCCTCACGAGACTATAACTCGTCCACTAGGGACACCTAGGGGTTCAAAGGCTTGTTATACATGCTAAGTGTGACAGTAGCCTCGACGACACGGAGTTGTATGTATGTTTTAGAATTATTCTGTTTGATTTGCTCGCGGACTAGCAAAGTCTAAGTGTGGGGGAATTTGATATGTGTTGTAAACACCTTGATATTTATCTATTGTTTATGCTTTCTTCGCGAGTTTTCTTGTAAATTATGTATCTTATGATTGATTTTGAGTTTATAAGGTGTCATAGTCATTTGGAGCAAAAGAAGAAGAAATCATCCAATTTGGGAAAAAAAAAAGCAAAAGCGCCATTTCACGTGCAAGAGATGATGGGAGCCAAGCCAAAGATAAGGGACAACCAAACTAAAAGTCCAAAAAGAATTGTTAAAAGTAGATATCAGTTTCACTCATGGCCACCCTCATCAAGTTTATGGGTGCCATATGTTCCATGGATATAGTCCATAACTCTAAATCTGAGAAATCAGTTTCTCAGTCTTCTTTTCCCCAACTTCATTTCTGCTACTGTTGTCCGAATTGAGAAGGAAAATCAGAGATATGGGTTGCTGAGAAATGAAGAGATTTGAGAGGGGTTTTAGTTGAATTTATACAGGAAGTTGTTGCTAAAGAAGAATTCGAAGATGAGAGGTTAAACAGATTAGATGAAGAACTAGGGTTTGCTGTTGAACAGATGGGGTTTTGTTTGAATTCGAAACACAGATAAGAGACGAAGAAGAATCGAGAAATGAGTTGATGCTCTCTGCTGATGACTGAAGTGATGGAAGATTGTGTTCGAGTCGAAACTGTGTATGGGTTTGCGTAATTGCAGTTTGCAATACTTTACTGCCGGGATTTGAAATTGTGGCGGGAAACAAATGAAATTGCAGTTTATGTCAGATAAGAAGTTGAAGCTGCAATATGGTTAAAGTGGTTAGAATGAAATTGCAGGTGGAGTTATTGAGCAACAGGGAAGAATTGGATTTAGTATGAAGGCAGAGTCTGATACTATGGAGACTGTGAATTAGAGGCTGAGAGGAACAATGAGTATCTGCAGACAATGGTGATTCAGGTTGTGCAGATAGCAAGAGAAGATATTGATGGTGCTGTAGCTGGCATTGAAGCTCAAGTCTTTGAGCTGAGATAGAAACTGAGATGCTCTAACAGATGGCTAAATGGCCTAGTATGTGGTGTTGATGTTGTTCAATGGTGGAGACTCAGGTGCAGGTGCAATGTTGCAGAAGGAGATGACCTGGTGCAGTTCTGAAGCTGTGAATCAGCGAGAAGAAATTGGTTCAAATATGTAGGTGGCAGGTGCAAGTTGGTATGGATGTTGTTGCGTCTGGTGGTAGTAAAGTTGGTGGTTGCGAACAGTTGATGCAGGAAATTGGTTGAGGATGTGTATGTGAAGCTACAAGAAATAAAAATTGCATGGGAGTGACAGAGTACCTGAACAAGACTGCAGCAACAGTGCAAAAAGTGAGCGAAAGTGGCGAGCCGATGGTGCTAGTTTCGGTTGCCGGATTTCAGAGATTAGAGTGTGGATCATAAAGTTTCATTGAATCACGAAGGGGGTATGTGTTGGATGCAAGAGTTGGCCATGGGATATATGAGTTTGGAGTCACGCTTTTGGGCTAGTTTTCGCACGACTTAGGAATTGGCCTAGATGATTCTTTGGTGATGTATTGCTCAGAATTTTGAATGTATGAACTGCAGGAGATGGCATTACTAGTGGTACTGATGCTGAGCAGTGAACAGGTGCAGGTTAAGCTGATATGAAGTGGTTTTGCAGCTAGAGTATGAATGGGTTTAGAGCAGCTACAACTGATGGCTTGGTTTGAGTTATGTTTGGCTTTGATGCAAGAATAAACAGAGAAGAGGTGGTAGATGGCTTATGTTGCAGAGCTGGAGAATTACAAGGTTTTGGTGCTGGTATGGCAGGTCTGATATTGCAGGGAGTATGGCCTATGTTTGATGAATGAAGAATTGGTTGAGCTCATGTGATGTTGGGTACTCGAATCTGGAGAATTTGGCAGTGATATTGGAACTTGCTATGCTGGTGATTGCGGATGTGTGTGGAGTTGAATTTAAGTTACAAGGAAGAATGGCTTTGTTGGTACTGAGCACGCAGGTGAGAGTTGGTGGTAATTCTGATGGGTTTGAAGTGATGATGTTCATGGGGAAGAGGAGCTGATCGAGATTGAAAGATGGTACTGGTGCAGCTGTAGCTGAATTCTCAGGCTAGCAGTGATGAACCAAGTAAGATGTCAGTTCCGGAGAACTGACAAGCCAGAGTCTACATGGACCTGGTTTTCTTATGGGCTCAAGGAGGTTGGTTGCACTGGGCCAAGTCACAGTCCGTGTTGGTGCATTCCTAAATTGAGACGGCAGAAAAGAGAAGGCTATATAAGCATTCACAATTCAGGGATCGATTATCTTATTTTGACTTCTACTTTTATTTTAGGGTTTAGAAACATGATAGGTTTTCTCTTCCTCCTTATTATGAACTCCTATGCTATGAATACTTAATTTTATTTTGGTTAAGGGATAAGTTGGAATTCCAAGCATGATTTTTGTGCAATGAATTAGTTTTGTCTCCATGCTTTATCGCTTATGATTTACTATTGATATTGTCTTATGATTTGAATGATTGTTTGATCGGGTCTAGAATCGATTGAGTATGATTTTATTTCTATTGCTAGATTAGGATTTGTTATACGCAAAAGTGATAAATTCCTGATTACAAGTAGCATAATTGTGAATATTCCTAGTAGTCACAGGTGAGTCATAACCTTTGTTAAATCGGATTAGTGCTTTTACACGTTCGATTGCTTTGATTGGCCTGATTTCATAGAACTTAATGCATCTAGGGAATTAAACTTGATTAGTGCTTTTACATGTTAGGTTGTTCTCTTAGATAGAACTCACACTCGCATCTTTTAATGTGTTTGTTGATGACAAGAGGAAATTAGCGGGATATTCTTGCGATCAAGGTATCTTAGGGCCTTTTATAAAAGTTGAGATTAAATATCAATTCTAATTATTGTTTCGAATACATGTTTGTGAATGAAAACTGATCCTTTACCAATATCTTCATCTTATTGATTTGCGTGCTTTATTCCTTTGTTTGATTTTAGTTTTGTTTAGTTTCAAAAATCAGAAAAATCCCCCTTGTTTATATAGAAAACCGAACAATTTGACAACCCAAGACCTCTCTCACAGGAACGATCCTTTCTTGGCCTTGCTATATTATATATTTTGAGTAGTAAGAAAGTGTAATTATTTTTGACGCCCTACGACAAAGGATCGTTAACTAGGACCCATTTCCTATGCTTTGCTTATTAGCTTTCACCTCGTCTCCATGTGGCATATGTTAGGCATAATATTTTATCGCAGCACTTCCCCAAGAACTAGCTTTACATCATAAATAAAGAGTCAAGGATTTATAAACGAAAACATCTTCATTCATTACTGCTCTCACATAGTAAGACCATGTACCATTTCATAATTGATCCACTGATCATTTTAGAAAGCTAAAACTTCATTAACAAAGCAAATTGCTTACACCAAAGCTAACTCTATACAAACTTGAAGACTCAAATAAAAGTTTGAACAACCTAAACTCTACATACAAAGTTTGCAACAACCAACAACTAAAGCTACATAAAACAAGCTCAGAAAACACTCTTGTTTTCTGCCCCAAGTGTTGCCAATGGAGACAACAACACTCCTATTTGTTCTAGCTTAATTTTTTCCTTTGTCAAAGTGAGCAACAACTTCGCTTCGAGGTCTCTTCTTTGTACCTTCACTTCGGCTTTCACGAGTCTTGCTAAAATGACTCCCGTAGTTATCCCCAACTGATGCATTAAGTTGCGCCTTGAGTGGAAAACTGTTAGCGAAATGTAAGCCTTTGCAAATAAAATATACCCTATACTTCCTGGATAAAGGGAATAGTTCTTCTTCCTATGGCTCATGTTTACGCTTACTGCCTACAAATTTTGCTTTATTTTGGCCTTTCCTTCATAGCTTTGCATATCTTCAGTTTGTGTGCAACCAGTAATCCCTATTACCGCTTGAATATCCATCTGGATACTCTGAGTTTTGCGCTTCTTGAGTTCAGCAGTGACCCAAGAACTCACACCTGGCAGAAATTGGAACATCTGATCTTCTTCACTCATGCCACGCACTTCTTGCACCAATGCAAGAAAGTTTTCAGCATATGCTTATGGTGTACCCGTCATTTTTAGCCTACATAAACTTTCTATTGTGTACCAAGCATCATTGCTCGGCCAGAACTGACCTCTCAGTCCTTCTTTCATGTCATTCCAAGACATAGGATTGGCATAACCAACAGCTTCATCTTCTTGCAGCATAGTTCTCCACCAAACCTTGGCATCACCACCTAGGTAATTGCCTGCGAGAGTTACCATTTTTCCTTCCTCAGTTGTGTTCGCCTCAAAGTATGCCTCAACGTCATACAAGAAATTCTCAATTTCTCAAGCATTTCTGGAACTTGCATAAATTCTTGGCTCAAAGACTCGATTAGAGCTTTCTCCATTCACATTTGTCCCTACAAACATCTTATCACTGATTAACCTGCAAAGGATTGTCATCTCCTTGTACAATAGCTTCACATGGTATGTTAGTATAGACTTCATGTCATTGAATTGCCCCTTCAATTCAGTCACTTCAACATTGATTTCGCAATTCAACAAGGCTGTATCAGACACCTTGTCCTCCACTGCACCAACCCTTTCGTCAAATTCTTTAAACCAATCTGATGTTCTTCCTTCATGTAAATCTCGCCTGCCATTTTCTTCAGAAACAAGAGGACCATCTAGACCACTACCACCTATATCCATGGAAATATCACTACGATCACAATATTCCTCCAATTGATCAAACGTACCCAGTAATTCTTCGTTGATCATAGTTCCATTACTATGAACATAATGCGCCACTTTCTTGCTTACATAAAAACATCTTAAGAGAGAAAGAAGTACATATATATTATCCAACAAATACACTTGAACTGTGTACCAAACAAAACTCTGATACCCGAATTGTCACACCCGTAAATGCACCTTGTGAATTTCTGGCATGGATGTACCCTAAGCAACGTAGTTCAGTGAATCAAGCTTCACCCACGAATGCTTCAGCCTTATAAGTTTGCACCAATGCAAACAACAACACTACACAGTTCTGCAAGGGAAGTCTTTAGCCTTCTTTTACTTCTCTTTTCTTATGAAATGCTTACCATAAAGCACTCAAATATTGCCATACATTCACTAACACAATAAGGGAACCAAGAACACTTAGAAAATGACACAATTAACTCATTTGATTGCATCAAAGGGAAGATACACAATACTTGCACACTTAGGGACTTATACAAACTTGTTCCTCTTGAACCAAGCCTTAACCTCACCAAAACATTCTCAATTTGAGCCTCACAATCAACTATGTAAGCCTGCTGAATTTCCTATGCTTTTGCACCATTTACACAACAAAGCAGTTCCTTTAAATAGTCCTAGATGTATGATAGGTTTCTTAGCTAAAATGGCCAAAAATTCCCCCTTGACCGGTTGATGACCACTATTTGTGCATAACACTTGCACACGCATGGGACAAAAAAATCCATCCATCTCTCTCATGTCCCATAGAGCGCCCCATAACCGCTAATAACACAACACTTTTCTTTTCTTATTCTTTGTGATAATCGATTGAGGATGAATTCTAGTTTCTTGTCTAACTCGAGACAACCTTCAACACTGCTTCGTTTCTCGCGACCTAATAAACACACCTTTTTGGTAAACTTCCTCTATAACCGTTATCCCTTGTCTCACACCTTGGCACGCTTTCCTTTGTAAAGCCAATAACCAACTCCTAACCATCACTTGAGCCATAACGTGCATCCTTTGCGCATTGTAAAGCCACAACCAACTCCTAACCGTCACGAACTTGGCCTTGAATCAATACTCGGTCAACATATCCCCGTAGTTGTTTTCGCCTAAGCCAATGTACAAATAATATTGCGCTACAATCCTCTCTGGTCATTCCTTTAGCTCATTCTTTTTTATTTATGCGTCATATGCTTCACTTAGCCAATTTGCTCAACAATAGGAATGCCTACTCTTGCATTATAGCTTGTTTGCACCGGCCCAAGCTTTGGGCGCCTTGAACTAATGCGTGGCGGACTCTTGGCCTATATCGCACTCTTGGATCATCCATGAGTTTGGACCAACTCAATTCGTGGATATGCATCGATGCCAACATCGCATGTTGCATTTTGTCACTTTGGCCTTTTCTTTACTTTACCTCAATAAAGCTTCATTGTGTCGGCCAATAATCTTCATTACTTGGCCAATGTCCTTACAGTGTAGCGTCATCTTTGCGCGTCACTGGCTCTGTAGGGTTCCGCTATCTTAGCGCTTAACGGTCTGTTCAAGGTGTAGCGCCATCTTAGCCGTTCACTGACTAAGTCGGTTATGCTGTTAAGCACCATCTTGGCAGTTCACTAGCATGACCGGTCATACTAGGCTACCCACCAATAAATTAATTTTTATGTTATTAATATATAAATTATAAGATTTAATCCTTAGTTCTAAAAGGAAGAAAATGGATAAAAAGAATATTTTTATGGTTTTTTGACTGAAAAATGATTATAGCAGACGTGAAAAGTAAAAACAGAAAAAGAAAAAGAAAATCAAAACGGACATTAAAATCTATTAAGAAGAAAATACCATTCAAATTAATTTTAGAAAACGATCATAATGGATCTAAATATTACCGTTATTTTTTATTTAACGTCGTTATTTAGAGACGGATATCGGTGATCTTATGGACACGCTATACGAGCATGATCATTTTTTTCCAAAGAAACGGCCAGTTGGAAGCACTTCCTTATTTCCCCGGACACTAGGAAGAACACCACTTTTACACAAGTACCGGGGATCACATGGTTAGGTAACCAAAACTTACATTTCGTTGGGTCAGCAGGGCGCAGTGGTCAGACACTTGCATCAACCCCTTTAAAAGAAACCCCTTTATGACCGTTGGAACCATTATGATTACCCACGTTAAACCCAGCAAAATATGACCGTTAGCAGATCCAGAGAGAGGACTTCAAAGTTCAAATACCTTGTTTCTTCCTCCATTTTCGTTCAACAAAGCTATCTAATTCTAATCTCTACGAATCTCAAGTGCTCAGATATTCTTTCTCACCATCTCCTCCTCCTTCTTCTACTGCTTACTTTCTGATTCAGTATTTTCTTTCTAATGGCTGAAGTAAAGGATACACATGTTGTTGTTGAAATCCCAGTAGACGAAGAACATCAAAATCTGGAACTGGTTTCATCAATAAACAACACAATGTCAGTGATTCAACAACACCCATTAATGGAAATCTCTCAAAGCCCAGGCCATCTTTTACTCTTAAAACTCTGGCAAAGAGAAGAAGATATGTTTGGGCGTAGAGTCACCATGAAAGAAACTAGAATGGATAACCTTAAATCAGAAATCTTTCAATTATGTTGTTGTTTTTACTTTTTTATTGGATTTTTTCTTACACTTCTTTACACATCTTCAATCAATTCTTCTCATGATCATTATTCCTGTAAGAAATGGTGGTTACCTTCTTTCGTATCTCTATTTACTTCCATGGTTATTATTTGTTTAGTACAAATGAAACTTTACAGGTATTGGAAAGTATCAGGAGAATTACAAAGGGAAAAAACTGATAATAGAACACTTACTAGATGTATTCAGGAATTAAGGATGAAAGGAGCTAGTTTTGATTTATCAAAAGATCCTCATCATCAAAATGCTAAAAGGATGAAAAGCTCCAGTGTTGAAATCAAATGGAGACCCATTTCTTGGTTTTCTCAGTATTTTGTTACAATCTGTCTTGTTTGTGTTTCAGGTCTCATCTTCCCTGTTAGCAGATTCATCCTCTGTGTTTGATGCTGATCTTCGGTTCCCGATTCCTCTGCAATTTTCTTTTTAAGGTATTGATAATCTAATCCATAGTAAAATACATTTCCAGATGTTTAATTCCCCCAGATCCATATTAATTGATTCTAATTTTATTTAGCAATTTATCTGATTTTATTTGTCATTTCTACCAGGTCATTAATACTGGTGTTGCGCAATGGGATTCAATGAGATGGATTTGCAGTATCTCAATTTGAGGATTTTCAACAATTGGGTTTCTTCAGTGCGGTCTTTGATGCAAGGAAACTGTTGTCATAGATTGAATTTATTTTCAAAAAGCTTCATTCTTTAGCATCAATTCTAAGATTTTGCCACCATATTGCCATCTGAAGTCCAGAAAATCTAAGCAGAAGGGGAACGGACGGAGTCTGCTAGCAGGTGGATAGGACTTGAATCACTTGCTTATCTGAAGCTTCACAAACATCTTGTTTATATTCCAATTACAAAGAGTTGGGGATCAATTGTGCAAGAGCATAGAAGTATAGGACAGTTAGCATATTCAAACAAAATGTGGATATCTAAGTATTCTTTCCTTTATATTCTTAGACATCATCTGTGTTTTGAATGTAAATTTTACATTTGAATTCAATTTTGTTACAAATAGGAGTTATCTCCTAAAAATAATAAAAGAAGTACTCTAAAGAATAAATTTTGATCAACAAGTCTGCTTTATCTGTGGCTTTTTTTTTTTTTTCCAATTTTTTTGTTTTATTTAAAATATACTATTATCACATATCAGAAAGACTATCTTCTGGTAAGAAATTGGTCGGAAGCCTAGCAACAAGCTGAGCTCCTACACCTTTTTGAATAACTACACTTAACCTATGAAAAAGAAATTCTCCGACTCGAACATTGGCATCATGGCTAGCAATATAGTTGCGCAAGCGTTTCAGAAAGTCTATAGTACCATCACCCAACTCACCTAAGGTGGTAAAAGCAAGTGTCCCAAAACCATAACCATGAGACGTGCACTTTTCTAAATATTTAGCATTCTTGCGAGTAACAGCATTCTTAATGGCAATGCCTGAGGAAAAATTACGAACTCCACCACCAGTAAAAGGCGAAACACCAGTCACGTCCAAGCACACATCACGTCCATTCTCCCGCTTATGCACAAGTATGTCACCCGGTCTCAAAGCAAAGGCCATTATTCGCAAGTAATCCCAAGTCAACTTCCTTTCTAGCTGGCACACCCGCACGGTAACACATGTCAGCAATAGTATCTCTCACCAAATCATGTCTGAATTTAAGCCCAACTTCATTCGCACAATGCAGGGCATGATCACCAAAAACATCCATATCTCTTTTGCAAAAGGGACAAGTGCCATCTACCTCGAAGAGAGGGATCCCTAACCTGTATCGGAGAATTGCACTGAACTGCCTAGCTCCAATATGTTCATTAATAATTCAATGTTAAGTTTACAAAGAGTTTCAAGACATCAAGATAAAGTAATAGAGAAACATCATACAATACTAGTACATAACCAAGTATTCTAGCAAGAAAAGAGAAAGAACACCGGAAAAAAGACTAGAAAAATGTATGTAAGAACCGATTGAATCGGAGGAGAAATGGTTTTCGGATCACAAGTCCACCATTTTTGTTGATTTTCTTCTTCTTGAGAAAGAGATACTCCAAAATAGGAGTGATTTGCTTTGAGTCTTGAATATACCGATGAAGATTCCGGCCGCCGGAGTTCGTCAACGATGATCTTGAAACCTATGAACATTAACAAAGAACGACCATGAAAGTCGATAGAAGATGTTATAAAAGCATAGAAAGAACCACCATGAAGATGGAGACAACTTGCCGCCGGCAAGGGGGAATAGATCCCAAAACTAAACCTAAAAAACATTAAAAACCTAGCTAATCTATGAAATAACTTGCTAAAACTAAAAGGAAAAGGTGGGTACTGCTCAGATCCACTCCAAAAGGAGTAGATCTGAGCAGTTAGAGGTTGCCGGAGTTTTGGTTTTGGTCGTCGGAAATCACCTTTGAGAGAGGAGAAGAAGAAGAAGAGAGAGGATTGTGTTTAGTTTTTTATCTGTGGCTTTTCAGAAACCATTGTCTTACAAACAAATTTTGTAAATTATGCTTCAAAATTTAGCCTATTTTTCTTTTTTTGATTGAAAGAGGAGATATAATATGCAAACTCTGCCAGTGGTAGAGTGAATCAGCTAAAAAGAGAAACCCAATTAAGAACTGAACTAGAGAAATCGATATGAAGTTGAGTTCATGGCGTACACTCCCATTAACCAAGGATTTTGCCTCAATGCAGATCAATTGTGTTAACTATTCCATGAAATTACACCACATGAAAAAATTGATCTTAGGAGTTATGGGAAGGTTCCATATAAAAATCTACCTCATCCTCTATCAAGGTGATTTCATTGTAAAGAGATTTAACGGACTGTAATAGGTTCAAATATCATAGTAGAGTCGGAAGCCTACTCTAGAAAGTAGTACATGGTTAGTGATAGGATATGGGAATACCCTTATATGTGAATAACCGCAATCGCACGGTGTCTAACTAGTAGACAGAGGCAAGTACGGGTCGTTCCCACGAGGAGCGGTGGAAATACATTATCAATATCTCTAATAATCGAAAATGATGTTCTTGAGATTTTTATAATTGAGAAACGTAAAAAGAAATAATAAAATTAAACTAAACTAATAAAAGAAATTCAATGGGAGAGTCGGTAACCAGGGGTTCATGGGATCCACTACTATCTCTATTTGATTACTGAAATGAAACATGATTGCAAATATATGTTTATTCTTCGTTCTATCGACACCACCTATTATATGTATTAGAGTCGCAAATATCACTGGGACACCCTAAGCATGGCACATCAAAAGACTAAACCCAAGAAAGCACCATCAAATTGTGTTAGCGAGAAAGCTATACGAAACTAAATTATCGATTCACAAATTGTATCCTAGCTCTTCTAAGTATAACCCATCAAAGGATTCAACCCAAGCATGAACTATCAAATAACGAGACCAAAACTATTTGTAAAATTATCCAATTACGCACAAAGGTTATTACTAAACCGGTGGAGCAACAACTCATTTTTCAATAAACCAATAAACAATATTCAAGATCAATTTATTCAAATCATAATGGTCTATTGCTATATAATCAATCAAAATAGCCTAATACCCAAAGTAGTTTCAAACATAAAACCCTAGTTACGAAGAAATTAGAACATGGCTATGGGTTTCTTAAAACCCATCAAAAATAATAACAAATGAGAAACGATCAAACCAATGTAGTCTTCGACGTCGTCCCTTGTTCTTAAGCTGTGCAAATGGTCGTTACCGCACTACTCTTCTTCCTTCTCCAAGTTGCGGCTCCTCTGGCCGTCGCCAAAAACAAAACTCCCAAAATCGGCCTCCCTTTTTTGTTTCTGTACGCTAATGCCTTTATAGGTGCGGTGGGGAATCTTCAAATAAGACCTAGTAGACATCTCGTACCTGTCTAGGCCCAGCCCACTTCTTTTGCCGCTCTCAACCACAACACTGGATTCCATTCTGACAAAATGCCAAACTGCGGTCACTGCCTAAATCCGTCTTCTTCTCAGATTAACCACAAGCCCATTCTGTTGTCTCTGTTGTTGTTGAGCCATCACTGCCTGTATCTGTCCATTCTCTTCTTTCTCACAAACAGCTTCCATTCCCTGACCTTCCCAGCTCCACCGACTGCCATCTTGAAAACAAACCAAACACAACATACGACTTTCACTCCCTTATTCAGCTCTAATTCTCAGCCAACCCATCTTCAGTTCGATCCAGAAATTACTTCTTGCTCGAGCCAAAAACTCACAGTAAGAACTGCCAGTAACCACTTGCAATCAGTTCAACCCCCTTCGCAACTCAACCAACATCCCATCCACTTATCGGCATCAATGACCAATTGAGTACCTTCCTGCACTTGGACGGTGTATAAAACCCCATATCTTCACTGATTTTGCACCCTCTACATCCACTGATGAAACGACCATGATTCGCAACCACATTAACCATAATCACGGATACTATTCATCTCTGCCATTTTGTCTTTCTGCAGAACTGGATTTCGCAGTCAAGACTCATCTTCCACATGCCGAGAGTTAACAAAGAGAAGTGCAGTCATGAACAACTCCCAGTCAGCTGTCCCTGAACTCGTGGTCACCACCACTGATTCCTTGTTCAGCTTCCCGGCACCTTCCTATTCACTGACAGCAACAATTCTCCATTGTCTCATTCAAAGAAACACCAATACTTCATAATATAAATTCACACCCATTATTGCCGCTACTGTATAGAGCTCCCTTTCTGTTCTTCAATCACCAGCACTTCTCATAATCGATTGCAAAACAAATCGTAACACCACCTGCTGCTCTCAATAATGCACAGACCTCTCCATTCCATTTCAGTTCTCTGGCTCCTTATTTCTCCCTGAATATGAATTCAAATCCAGCCAACATGTATATTTTACTCCCTGCAATTCCCATTCTTACTTACACAGATTCAGCGCCAAACAAATCCTTTTCTGCGTAGTATTCATCTTTGAAATGGAAGAGCCACCAGCTTGCTCTTTTATGTTTGGTTACGACAAGAAAATGCTATGCTGCTTTAGAATATAATAAGATGTGGCAGTAAAGTTGGCCACGTCCATACTTCAATTTCTCCTTTGGCATGTTAACCAAGATCACAGCACCACTAGTGGAATTGACGTCTGGGGCTCTTGGAATATAAAGCCAACTCAGTTGATAACATGTATTATTTATCTGGCCGTGAATGGATGAAGTAGTGCTAACACAAAATGTTAAGTGGTAGCCAAATGAATTCTTTCTCCTTCCGTGCCATGAGTAGCCTCTTTGGTAGTTTTAGTCGGAAATGCCAAATTCACTTGTACTTTCTATAAAAGTATTAAAATAATATCACTAGCCAAAATATCGAGTCCTAACTAATATAAATATGGGTATAAAATGTAACACCTACGTGCTTATCAACACCCCCACACTTATATTTTGCTAGTCCTCGAGCAAAACAAAGAATATATCCGCTCAACAGTTGGATATGGAAATGTATGCTCAACAGCAAGACGGAACCAATAAACAGTGGTTTAGAAATGTCTACTAAACAGCTAGACGGATCCACTAAACCGTGGATAGAGATGTCTGCTAAACAGCTAGACAGAAAGACCCGCTAAACAGCTGGTCAATTTTTTTTTTTTGGAGACCCGCTACACATCTGGTCCTAATATGCAAAAAAAAAAAAATTATCAATATTCCTAACGAAAGTGCCACTCCCCCACACTTAAACATTACATTGTCCTCAATGTAATTGAGTCATCCAACGTAGAAATTAAGATGTGAAAAAAAAATGCAATATGCGAAAAAAATAAAAATAAATGATAGAGAAAAGGGAACAAATCTGATGGGTTGACTCCCATGAAGCGAAAGGTATTTGTTTCCATGCTTGCAGTATCACGTAATTTCAAACCAGGTGATGATACACCAAAATAAAATGCAAGGCATATATATAAAGTCTGAAAAGTTGGGGATCACTCCAACAAATCAGGTCAGCTGCGAATATGAACCTGCAAATACTATAAAACTCCAAAAAGAAGTGTAAGTCTATCCCCAAAAGAAAACAGTCCTTAATCGAAATAAATAAATCACTCAAATGGACAACAAACAAAGAATCTATATTACTTTCTATTTGGGAAACATACTTTAAATCAGGTTCAAGATCAATTTGAAATAACTTCCGTCGACACAATATCTTCACTAGGAATAAGAGGAAGTAATGAATTGACATTGTCAAAAGGCAAAGTATCATCAAACTCAACACAATGACCTAAATATACATTCAAGGTTCAAGTTCATAAAAATCGGTAACTCCTAAATCTGGTTCTAAGTCCGCGGAAATAACTTCCGTTGTTGAGCTACATTGATTATTAACCATTGAAGGGCACAATGCATTGAAAATATCAATAAGCATCGGGTCATTGGAATCAAGAAAGTGGGCTAAACAAACATATAAAGGTTCGAAATCATCCGTACAAGTTATCTCGACCGCATCAATATGTTCAACATCCACATAAGCATTCATAGAATCACAAGATAGTTCAACGAAAGATGGGCTCAATGGAAAGTATATCCCGAACAATTGACTCATTATTATCAGTAACTACATGACTCGTAGGAATCTCATTATTTGAATGACTAGAAGGTATCTCACTATGAACGTCTACTGTCTCCAAGTCGTTAGACTCAACAATAGTATCTTCTGTACAAACATGTTCTTCTAAATCATCATTATCTGAATAAATGGCGTCTCTAACACAACTCTCGTCCTTTTGAATAGACAAATAATCAGTTAAATGATCATGAGTTGAGTAAGATACAATAGATTCAGATATTATATCGGTATCATAATTCCTAAAATCACTTCTAGTGTCAAGTTCATTTCACCCTCATGGTATTGGGGTTGATACTCACCTGAATAACCACCCATAGCGAAATTACGTGTATTCCAAGTTCCATACCAGAGACGATTATAAGCAAGAACTTCTTTATGTTGTGACCCATACATGTTTTCACCAAGTGTCATATAAGATGAAGTCTCCTGAGGATGTGAACTTCTACGCATATATTCTCCAAGTGTCATCTTAGATGACGTCTCCTGAGAAGCGCTCGGCATCCTCAAAAAGGTACCTGAAATAAAATTCTAACACACAGATAGAGTCAAAAAGAAAAAGAAATCATAAAAATAAAAATAGAAAAACTTTACAAAAGAATGAAAATAAATAGAATAAAAACCTAACTATTTACAAAATTAAAAATACTAATTACAATATTCCACAACCGCTCCCCGGCAGCGGCGCCAAAAATTGATACGATATGGGAATACCCTTATATGTGAATAACCACAATCGCACGGTGTCTAACTAGTAGACAGAGGCAAGTACGGGTCGTTCCCACGAGGAGCGGTGGAAATACTGTTATCAATATCACTAATAATCAGAAATGATGTTCTTGAGATTTTTATAATTGAGAAACATAAAAAGAAATAATAAAATTAAACTAAACTAATAAAAGAAATTCAATGGGAGAGTCGGTAACTGTGGTTTCATGGTATCCACTACTATCTCTATTTGATTACTGAAATGAAACATGATTGCAAATATATGTTTATTCTTCGTTCTATCGACACCACCTATTATATGTATTAGAGTCGCAAATATCACTGGGACACCCTAAGCATGGCACATCAAAAGACTAAACCCAAGCAAGCACCATCAAATTGTGTTAGCGAGAAAGTTATACGAAACTAAATTATCGATTCACAAATTGTATCCTGCTCTTCTAAGTATAACCCATCAAAGGATTCAACCCAAGCATGAACTATCAAATAACGAGACCAAAACTATTTGTAAAATTATCCAATTACGCACAAAGGTTATTACTAAACCGGTGGAGCAACAACTCATTTTTCAATAAACCAATAAACAATATTCGAAGATCAATTTATTCAAATCATAATGGTCTATTGCTATATAATCAATCAAAATAGCCTAATACCCAAAGTAGTTTCAAACATAAAACCCTAGTTACGAAGAAATTAGAACATGGCTATGGGTTTCTTAAAACCCATCAAAAATAATAACAAATGAGAAACGATCAAACCAATGTAGTCTTCGACGTCGTCCCTTGTTCTTAAGTTGTGCAAATGGCCGTTACCGCACTACTCTTCTTCCTTCTCCAAGTTGCGGCTCCTCTGGCCGTCGCCAAAAACAAAACTCCCAAAACCGGCCTCCCTTTTTTGTTTCTGTACGCTAATGCCTTTATAGGTGCGGTGGGGAATCTTCAAATAAGACCTAGTAGACATCTCGTACCTGTCTAGGCCCAGCCCACTTCTTTTGCCGCTCTCAACCACAACACTGGATTCCATTCTGACAAAATGCCAAACTGCGGTCACTGCCTAAATCCGTCTTCTTCTCAGATTAACCACAAGCCCATTCTGTTGTCTCTGTTGTTGTTGAGCCATCACTGCCTGTATCTGTCCATTCTCTTCTTTCTCACAAACAGCTTCCATTCCCTGACCTTCCCAGCTCCACCGACTGCCATCTTGAAAACAAACCAAACACAACATACGACTTTCACCCCCTTATGCTCTAATTCTCAGCCAACCCATCTTCAGTTCGATCCAGAAATTACTTCTTGCTCGAGCCAAAAACTCACAGTAAGAACTGCCAGTAACCACTTGCAATCAGTTCAACCCCCTTCGCAACTCAGCCAACATCCCATCCACTTATCGGCATCAATGACCAATTGAGTACCTTCCTGCACTTGGACGGTGTATAAAACCCCATATCTTCATTGATTTTGCACCCTCTACATCCACTGATGAAACGGCCATGATTCGCAACCACATTAACCATAATCAAAGATATTATTCATCTCTGCCATTTTGTCTTTCTGCAGAACTGCATTTCGCAGTCAAGACTCATCTTCCACATGCCGAGAGTTAATAAAGAGAAGTGCAGTCATGAACAACTCCCAGTCAGCTGTCCCTGAACTCGTGGTCACCACCACTTATTCCTTGTTCAGCTTCTCGGCACCTTCCTATTCACTGACAGCAACAATTCTCCATTGTCTCATTCAAAGAAATACCAATACTTCATAATATAAATTCACACCCATTATTGCCGCTACTGTATAGAGCTCCCTTTCTGTTCTTCAATCACCAGCACTTCTCATAATCCATTGCAAAACTAATCGTAACACCACCTGCTGCTCTCAATAATGCACAGACCTCTCCATTCCATTTCAGTTCTCTGGCTCCTTATTTCTCCCTGAATACGAATTCAAATCCAGCCAACATATATATTTTACTCCCTGCAATTCCCATTCTTACTTACACAGATTCAGCGCCAAACAAAGCCTTTTCTGCGTAGTATTCATCTTTGAAATGGAAGAGCCACCAACTTGCTCTTTTGTGTTTGGTTACGACAAGAAAATGCTATGCTGCTTTAGAATATAATAAGATGTGGCAGTAAAGTTGGCCACGCCCATACTTCCATTTCTCCTTTGTCATGTTAACCAAGATCACAGCACCACTAGTGGAATTGACGTCTGGGGCTCTTGGAATATAAAGCCAACTCAGTTGTTAACGTGTGTTATTTGTCTGGCCGTGAATGGATGAAGTAGTGCTAACACAAAATGTTAAGTGGCAGCCAAATGAATTCTTTCTCCTTCCGTGCCATGAGTAGCCTCTTTGGTAGTTTTAGTCGTAAATGCCAAATTCACTTGTACTTTCTACAAAAATATTAAAATAATGTCACTAGCCAAAATATCGAGTCCTAACTAATATAAATATGGGTATAAAATGTAACACCTACGTGCTTATCAGTTAGCCACAAGAAGTTAGCTCTGATTTCTTAGTGGAGATCAACCCTCCTTTTATAGCAATCTACCTCCTTGGCCTTATCTAATACCCATCCTTTTAGAAGTATTTACAAGCATACCCTTTCTTCCTTTCTAAATCGGACTCTTTAGTCTTTCCTCTTGGATTTATTATCTTGACTTCCTTTAATGGGTCATCTGGACTCCTCTCTTTTGATCCCAAATTATCTCTTAAGCTTTTCCTTAAGCCTTATTATTATCACATTTGGGTCATTTCTCCCTCGGTATTTTCTGGGTATCTACATTAAGTCCCCTGGATGTTTGGGCAAGGCGTTTAGTCTTTCCAACAGCCTATATTTCTCTTGTTGGTCTTGTCAACGGGTATTTTAGCGAATGCGGTGTTATTTGTTTGTTTTGTTCTCTTGGACTTCCACTCTTCCTGCAAGTCCCCTAGTGCGACGTCTCCTCGACTTGCTTTTTTCTTGGCGTTTCTTGGGCTTGCGTTCTTCCTGCAAGTCCCCTAGTGCAGCGTCTCTTCGACTTGTTCTCTTCTCGGCGTTTGTTGGGCTTGCTCTCTTCCTGCAAGTCCCCTTGTGGGGTGTTTCTTCGAATCGCCCTCTTCTCGGCGTCTCTTAGGCTTGCGCTCTTCCTGCAAGTCACCTAGCACGACGTCTCGTCGACTTGCTCTATTCTCGGCGTCTGTTGGGCTTGCTATATTCCTGCAAGTCCCCTTGTGCGATGTATCTTCGACTCGCCCTCTTCTTTGTGTCTGTTTGGCTTGCTCTCTTCCTGCAAGTCCCCTAGCACGGTGTCTCTTCGACTTGCTCTATTCTTGGCATCAGTTGGGCTTGCTCTCTTCCTGCAAGTCCCCTCGTGCGATGTATCTTCGACTCGCCCTCTTCTCGGCGTCTATTGGGCTTGCTCTCTTCCTGCAAGTCCCTGTAGCGCCCCCAAAGCTAGCAGCACACTAATCCAAGAGATTAGCTAAATAAAGAGGCACTAAGAATCTAAATCATTTACTTAAACATTCAATTTAGAAATCTACTACAAAAACTTAACCCAAAACTAGCCCCGCTCAGAAATATATATATACAAGGATTCCTCTCAAATGATACATATACAATAGTCATTTGGTTTACAAATAAAATATACAACATAATAAACATAGCAGTTAATCAACTAGTGAACTCAACCCTTGAAGCTTTCGCTGCGCAACTCTGATCTGTCACTGAAACTGAAAGTGGGAACGGGTGAGCACATCATCCCTAAAAGAGGTGCCCCGTAGGAATAATAACTAGCTTTCAAGCAAACATTAGTATGATTCGAAGACAATGCAGGTTTTATCGACTGTCGTTAATACACGGAAAAACAGTAAAACACAAAGTAGAAACTTCTTCAAAGACATTCATAAATAACAGTAAACATCCATGTATGAGATATGTGTTGCCGCACATAAGGGAAGAATAATATTTGTGCTAACCACACTCATTAGGTAATATTGTGGTGTATCGCCCTAGCCATAGAATACAAATATATATAAAGGAAGAATAATATTTGTGCTAACCACACTCATTAGGTAATATTGAGGTGTATCGCCCTAGCCATAGAATACTGATATTGTGTCGGCACACATCTCATACCACACAGAGCATACAAAGATATGCATGGATTTCACAACACCAAGATTGATTTGTAAAACAATAATGAATACAAGAAAGTTCGTTATCGATTCCCACCTCTTTTGATGACAAGCCACGCCTACCTCGAGATCCACAGTCCACTGGTTCATCCTTTGAATCGATCGTTGTTAATATAGACTAACTGGTTTATGATTAATCACCAGAACAGCTTCAAAAACTTCAATTAAACACCAACCCTCATAATATTCATTTGTCAATCAACCCATCGATTCACCTTAGAACTCGAAATCAAACCCAAAACCCTAATTTCAACGACAACAGCATCAGCCCCTTCTTCTCTCGAGTTCAAATAACTTCAGTTCTAACTTCATCTTCTTATATTCATCATACTAATCAAGTTCTTATGAATTTCTCACACGAAAACAAACTCAATTCATCTGAACTGAGATCGACAGAGAGGAGAAGAGAAAGAACAGAGAAGAAGAAAGAAGAAGGAAGAAGGAAGAAAGAGAAAAAGAAAAGAGAAAAGAGAAAATGATTTCTCTTCGACACGTCTTGAAGATAAGGCCGACCAAAAACACTAAAGGCACCTGAGAACAAATAAGGGCAGCCAGTCGGTTTAAAGCATAAAGACTATTTTGCCCTTTCATAAAAATCTGAAGATATCTTCTTCGTCCGGTATCCGATTGACATGTTCCTATAGTCTATTTCGCGTAAATTGTCGAGATCTATCTAGTGATACTAATTTCGTATCTAGATCGTTGTTAGATTAGTTTCAATTAATTAACGTTCGTGTTAAACTAATCGAGTTATTATCGGTTAAATCGACACTTGACCGGTCTAATAGCGTGACGAGCTTGAGGGTCTTTACAGTCCCCTTGTGTGATGTATCTTCGACTCGGCGTCTCTTGGGCTTGCGCTCTTCCTGCAAGTCCCCTAGTGTAGCGTCTCTTCGACTTGCTCTCTTCTCGGCGAGTGTTGGGATTGCTCTCTTCCTGTCAGTCCCCTTGTGTGATGTATCTTCAACTCGCCCTCTTCTTGGCATCTATTGGGCTTGCCGGCGCTTTTTCCTTTCTTTTTGTTAAAGACTCGAGAGGCGCTTTTTTCTTTTTTCTTTCTTTTGTTAAAGGCTCGAGAGGCGCTTCTTTTTTCTTTTCTTTGTTCTGTTACATTATTAAAGGCTTGAGGGCGCCTTAAGAGCCTCTTTTTATTTCTTTCTTCTTTTCAAAGGCGCAAGAGACGCCTTTTGGAGTTGGAGGGTTTCTACCCTCTCTTCTTTTTTGTCAAAGACTTGAGAGCCGCTTTCATCTTCTTTTTTATTTCTTTCTTCTTTTTCAAAGGCGCAAGAGACGCCTTTTGGAGTTGGAGGGTTTCTACCCTCTCTTGTTTTTTGTCAAAGGCTCGAGAGCCGCTTTCATCTTCTTCTTTTTTTTATTATTTTTATTTTTATCAAAGGATTGAGAGCCGCTTTAAGGGCTTAAGAGCCGCTTTTTATTTCTTTCTTCTTTTCAAAGGCGCAAGAGACGCCTTTTGGAGTTGGAGGGTTTCTACCCTCTCTTCTTTTTTGTCAAAGGCTTGAGATCCGCTTTAAGGGCTTAAGAGCCGCTTTTAAGGGCTTTTAAGAGCCGCTTTTTTTATTTCTTTCTTCTTTTTCAAAGGCGCAAGAGACGCCTTTTGGATTTGGAGGGTTTCTACCCTCTCTTGTTTTTTTTTCAAAGGCTCGAGAGCCGCTTTCATCTTCTTCTTTTTTATTATTATTTTTATTTTTATCAAAGGCTTGAGAGCCTCTTTAAGGCTTTGGAGCCGCTTTTAAGGGCTTTTAAGAGCCGCTTTTTATTTCTTTCTTCTTTTCAAAGGCGCAAGAGACGCCTTTTGGAGTTGGAGGGTTTCTACCCTCTCTTCTTTTTTTTCAAAGGCTTGAGAGCCGCTTTAAGGGCTTAAGAGCCGCTTTTTTATTTCTTTCTTCTTTTTCAAAAGCGCAAGAGACGCCTTTTGGAGTTGGGGGGGTTTCTACCCTCTCTTTTTTTTTTGTCAAAGGCTTGAGAGCCGCTTTCATCTTCTTTTTTTTTTTAATCAAAGGCTTAAGAGCCGCTTTTTTATTTCTTTCTTCTTTTCAAAGGCGCAAGAGACGCCTTTTGGAGTTGGAGGGTTTCTACCCTCTCTTCTGTTTTGTATCAAGGGCTTAAGAGCCGCTTTTGTTAAGGGATGGAGGGCGTAAGAGTCGCTTCTTAGAGGGAAAAGTACTATCTCTTCCCCCCTTTTATTTTAGACATGGATTTAGAGCCGATGTCATGGCGTAGGAGCCGCTTCTTAGTGTTTTCTCCCCTCACCAAGGGTGGGAGGATTTAGACACTCGGGTCTCAGAGAGTGAGAACAAGAGGATTTTAGGCGCTCGAGTCTCAAAGAGTGAGAGCAAAAGGATTTTAGACACTCCCCTCTTATTGACGGTGGGAGGATTTAGACTTTCTAGTCTCAATGAGTGAGATCAAGAGGATTTTAGGCGCTCGAGTCTCAGAGAGTGAGAGAAAAAGAATTTTAGACGCTCGAGTCTCAAAGAGTGAGAGCAATAGGATTTTAGACACTCCCCTCTTATCGATGGCGGGAGGATTTAAACTTTCTAGTCTCAATGAGTGAGAGCAAGAGAATTTTAGGCGCTCGAATCTCAGAGAGTGAGAGCAAGAGAATTTTAGGCACTCGAGTCTCAAAGAGTGAGAGCAATAGGATTTTAGACACTCCCCTCTTATCGATGGTGGGAGAATTTAGACTTTCTAGTCTCAATGAGTGAGAGCAAGAGAATTTTAGGCGCTCGAGTCTCAGAGAGTGAGAGCAAGATAATTTTAGGCGCTCGAGTCTCAAAGAGTGAGAGCAATAGGATTTTAGACACTCGAATCTCAAAGAGTGAGAGCAAGAGGATTTTAGGCGCCCGAGTCTCAAAAAGTGAGAGCAAGAGGATTTTTAGGCGCTCGAGTCTCAAAGAGTGAAAGCAAGAGAATTTTAGGCGCTCGAGTCTCAAAGAGTGAGAGCAATAGGATCTTAGACACTCCCCTCTTATCGATGGTGGGAGGATTTCGACTTTATAGTCTCAATGACTGAGAGCAATAGGATTTTAGACACTCGAATCTCAAAGAGTGGGAGCAAGATGATTTTAGGCGCTCGAGTCTCAAAGAGTGAGAGCAAGAGGCTTTTTAGGCGCTTGAATCTCAAAGAGTGAGAGCAAGAGGATTTTAGGCGCTCGAGTCTCAAAGAGTGAGAGCAAGAGGATTTTAGACACTCCAATATCAAAGAGTGAGAGCAAGAGGATTTTAGGCGCTCGAGTCTCAAAGAGTGAGAGCAAGAGGCTTTTTAGGTGCTTCAGTCTCAAAGAGTGAGAGCAAGAGTATTTTAGGCGCTCGAGTCTCAAAGAGTGAGAGCAAGAGGATTTTAGATGCTCGAGTCTCAAAGAGTGGGAGCAAGAGGATTTTAAACGCTCGAATCTCAAAGAGTGAGAGCAAGAATCTTTTTAGGCGCTCGAGTCTCAAAGAGTGAGAGCAAGAGGATTTTTAGGCGCTCGAGTCTCAAAGAGTGAGAGCAAGAGAATTTTAGACACTCAAATCTCAAAGAGTGAGAGCAAGAGGATTTCAGGCACTCGAGTGTCAAAGAGTGGGAGCAAGAGGCTTTTTAGGCGCTCGAGTCTCAAAGAGTGAGAGCAAGAGGATTTTAGGCGCTCGAGTCTCAAAGAGTGGGAGCAAGAGGCTTTTTAGGCGCTCGAGTCTCAAAGAGTGAGAGCAAGAGGATTTTAGACGCTCGAGTCTCAAAGAGTGGGAGCAAGAGGATTTTAGACGCTCGAGTCTCAAAGAGTGAGAGCAAGAGGATTTTAGACACTCGAATCTCAAAGAGTGAGAGCAAGAGGATTTTAGGCGCTCGAGTCTCAAAGAGTGAGAGCAAGAGGCTTTTTAGGCGCTTGAGTCTCAAAGAGTGAGAGCAAGAGGATTTTAGGCGCTCGAGTCTCAAAGAGTGAGAGCAAGAGGATTTGAGACACTCAAGTCTCAAAGAGTGAGAGCAAGAGGATTTTTGGCGCTCGAGTCTCAAAGAGTCAGAGCAAGAGGCTTTTTAGACACTTGAATCTCAAAGAGTGGGTGCAAGAGGATTTTAGGCGCTCGAGTCTCAAAGAGTAAGAGCAAGAGGATTTTAGACACTCAAATCTCAAAGAGTGAGAGCAAGAGGATTTTAGGCGCTCGAGTCTCAAATAGTGAGAGCAAGAGGCTTTTTAGGCGCTCGAGTCTCAAAGAGTGAGAGCAATAGGATTTTAGGCGCTCGAGTCTCAAAGAGTGAGAGTAAGAGGATTTTAGACGCTCGAGTCTCAAAGAGTGAGAGAAAGAGAATTTTAGACACTCCCCTCTCGTTGATGGTGGGAGGATTTAGACACTCGAGCCTCTTGGATGTCGAGGGTCAAGCCTCTTGGTGTTCAAGGGCATGAGGATTATTTTTTAAGTTGCTCACACCTTCTGTTGAGGGAGATTTTTTTTTTTTTTTGCAAAAGGTGGTTGGATTTATTTTCTGTTCTTATCAATAAGTTAAATGCTTACCAAGAGCAACAGGTGGGCATATGTTAAAAGCGGTAACATATATCTCTCAAATACTGGATAACTTATATACCAACCATTCATAAGATATATTGGTACACTGGGTAGCTTAATTATCGCCGCAAATGACTATATCAAAGAATAAGTTTCTATACATGCATACTATAAAATTGAAACACGCATAGGCGTCACAACATGATGTATCAAATTAATAGTTCACCAATCTTAACGCTAGTTTGGTGAGGGTAATCTATTCTTATACATGCTTAATCGGAAATGCAGATGTGCTAAGCTGTTTCATTTTCAAGTCGTCCCTCTTTAAGAAATAGAGTATTCAAGAAGACTCAAATTGTCAGGCGTGGTATTGACATTTAGTAAGGTCATAATTAAATGAGCATGTATCAATTACGAGACGTTATATTTCTAAGCATGGCAGTCATATTAAAGAGTAGGTTTCTACTTAGAAATATAGGGAGAGGGTTTTGTTTACCATTTTTTTAACGCATTGTATTGCGCCCTGGCGTGCTTTGAAATGGGTTCGCATTGGTGCTGACTTACTTCTCTCAAGACTGTGGTCTTCGTGGAGGCGATGATCATTAGTTGAACTGGTGGTGAATGGAACCGGTGCTTTCTTCCCATTTCTCTTTCAACTGTTCTTCCATCTTTGACTCGTGGAAGACTTTCTGATATGTGCTTCCATTACTTTCCCCTAGCGCTGATACAAGCGTACAATTTAAAAAGGTCAGGCATTGATTGATAAATATCGTATACTTAGCCTCTCTTTTTTTTTACAAAATAAGTTGTGAGAAGTCAAGCATCTCTCCCTGAGAAGGTGAATTCCGCATACGAGCTCCTCTTTGTGGATTTTGTATAAACAATAGATGTGCATTCGACGCCCCTTTCCGCTACAGACTTAACTCCTTGTTTAGCACTTCAATTTTTGTACAAATGACAATGGAAGCTCGAATTGAAAGCCGCTGATATGGGGACGCTGATCTTGAACGCTGATATGGGAACGCTGATAGCATGAGACGATATTCGCCGAGCATAAGTGATAGCCGTTGTATGTATGTGGTCGAGTTCCGTTTGAACTTGCCATTACTGAGTTGTTCTTATTTGCTGGATGTGGGTGATGCTGAGGACACAAGCGTCGATGATGAAAGCGACGCCGTTTTGATGGATTCAAAAGGCGCTGGGAAAAGAGAGATGGGGGCGCTGGAGAGAGATGGATGCGCTGGAGAGAAAGGGGCGCTAGAGAGAGAGAGAGAGATGGAGGCGCCTTTGAGATAGGAAAGTTGGAGAAAGATGTGGGCGCGTTGTATGTTGACACTGAAGAGATTAGGTTATACAAGTTGACCCTGAATGGTTATTGAGTCACCGCTGGTGACGCTGGATGGTTATTAAGACGCTAAGGATAATGAATTATATGTTGGCGCCGGATGTTTGAGGATTGTATGATTTGCAGTAGCTGGCGAGCTATATAAGCTTGAACTGTTGAAGTTGGTTGTTGATAGGGTGTAGAATACACCTTATTTACTATCTATTGTTTATGCTTTCTCTGCTATGTTATCTTGTAAATTATGTACTATACGCGTGTTTTTGAGTTATTAGGTACTCTGGAGTCATACGGAGAAAAAGAAGAAGAAATCATCCAATTTGAGCAAAAAGGGCTAAATTGTCATTTCATGGGAGGACACTATCTGGAGCCAAGTCATGGTTAAGGGGCAACTCTTTTGGAGGAGCACTAAAGAGAGCTCAGCTAAGGATAAGGGGAAATCCATTCAAATGTTAAAGGCATCCGTTTAGGTACTCAAGGCACCTATGTAAGCTAGCTTGGGATGTTATTGGCTGGCCCATATTAGTGCCCAGGTCCGGATCCAGTTTTTATAACCTAAAATTGAGTTCTCTCAATCATTCGCACCTGAAATGAAAGAAGTAAATAAAGAGAAATGGAGGCGCAGCTTAAATTCAAGGCAGCAGTTGATGCTTTTTGACCGAGAGATTTGAAGATAAATGGGCAGAAAATTGAGAAACGATGATTTTGATGGGATCTGGTTCTGTGAGATGGCGCTGTCATGAAAGAGATGTTAGCGATCGAGAAAAAAATGATGAAGTATGAACTTCAGAGGAAGAAATTAGGGTTCGAAGTTTCAGCTGAAAAATCAGAGATGGTTTGTGAGAGATCAAGAACTCAGTGAGAAGAAGGAAGTGAATCGGAGATGGGTTCTGTAACTGATGAAGGTGGTGCTATTGCTAGGATGGGTATTGGTTTTCTTCTGCCGTCAATTGAAGAGAACATGGACGAGATGGTTCAGAGTCTGAGATGAAATCAGCACATGAGAAGAATCAAGATGGGTTTTGTTAGGAATAAAAGAAGAAATCAGTGGCTGGATGATTACAAGAATCCGAGAGGAATTAATGGGTATGACTCAGTTGAAGTCATGAACAGAAGCTATGGAGATGACAGGGAGAAGATGAACCTGATGTTGGAGAAATTGAATTACGAAGTTGGGTGTTCACTGGAAATGCTGTTGGTGGTCTCTGTAGGACGGAATGTGGCTTGAATTTGTGGGTGATTGATGATTTGTGAAGCCAACAAGAAAGAAGATGAGTTATTGCTGATTCAATTGAAGCTGAGATTGTTACAGATTCGAAATCAAATGGGTTTGTGGTGGTCTGAGGTGTTGATGCTTCTAGCAGTCGATTGAGCTAAGAAGCAACAAAGGAATGGGTTATGAAGTGAAGCTGTTGAACACAGTAGATGTATGTTAGGATTCTTAACAGGAGAAGACCAAAATTGAGGCATGAACTTGGCCGGGAAATGTCCTGTAAATAGTCCAAACTCGGCCGATTTTTTATTCCGACAAGTCGACTCGGTGTCGGCAATGATCGATCCAGACGAGTTCGATGACCGATCCTTCTGAATGACTCAGTGAATCAGCCTAACTCAGAAGCTGACTAAAAGCTGACTAAGACTCTCTTCCTTGACCATTGACTAACGGTTTGTCCGTTTGTCTGTCTACTATAACGGTATCAGACGGAATATTCCGTCAACAATGAAGAAAACTCCAATGACCGGCGGTGGCTTTTCAGGCCGATTTCGGTGATCCTATGATTTCTCCGGTGATCCAACTTGTGTAGAATTTTGTGAAGAGTATTCTAGACTCATGTGTGTGAAGACTTGGACTTGGAATTGGATGGAGAATTTGGCTCAAATTTGGAAAGAGAAGATGGAAGATTTGAAAAAAGACTTGGACTTGGAAGTTGAGCTACAAAGGGAAAGGGATTCTATTCCTAAGAGGATTGCAAGCAAATTGAAGCCTATAAATAGAGAAGTTCTCTATTTTTCTATAGACACCTTTTACACACACAATACTTCTCTTTTCTTTATTCTTTGTGTGAACTCCTTAACATGAGTAGCTAATTTTATTTTTGATTGAGGATGAATTCCTAGTTCTTAACATATGATTTGAGTTTTGTTTTCAATTCTATCTTGAAGTTTTTCACATGATTATCGTTTGTTTTTACTAATAGGAATGTTTATACATTCATGGTTGATTGATAGATTGTTTAGAGTGCACGCTAAATTGATTTGTTAATTTGATCTAAAGCTAGTGAAAGTTAGGGGATAAGTAATCGTTTCTTGACTCTTTACACAAATAGCAAACACGAGACCTTGCGGAGGGATTCCGTGGAGCAATTGTGTGTGAAAACAACGTTAGCAAGTAGACCTTGATCTAAGAGTCTAACTACTAATATCAACCTAATAAGTTCATAAATCTTAATGCGTTTATTTAAATTACATCTTGAGTGATCTACTACTAGGTGGTTTGGTAAATAGAATCCGGTAGTCGAGAACTTCCGTATCCGGTGATACAAGGGATTTAGGGGTTTAGCACTGATCTAGCTGCTTTACCTGCGGTTGGTGATAATCTGTGACTAATTGATCGCTGTCGTAAGCGTCAAAAATAATTTCACTTTCTTACTCACTAAATATGAATGAAGTACAAGGTAAGGAAGAGTTCGTTTCCACAGAGAGGCAATTGTTGTTATGCAATTTTCAGTTTCTAAGGTAACCAAAAGGGGGGATGTTTGTTGTCTTAACAAAGTAATAAAATAAAATAAAGCAAAGCAAATAATTGGAATAATCAATAAGGAGAAGATATTGGTCACGGGATAGTATCATTCACAAACATGTATTTTCATCAATGATTAGAATTGGTATTTTAATCTCTCATCTACTAATAGTCCTAGGATACCTTGATCGCAAGTATATCCCGCTAATTCCCTGTTTTCATCACAACCACATTAAAAGATGCATATGTGAATTCTTCCTAGAAAGCAACCTAAAGTGTAAAAGAACAATTAGATTTAACTCCCTAAAAGCAATAAGTTCTATGGAATAAGACTAATCAATGCAAACGAATGTGTAAAAGCACTAATCGTTTTAACAAAAGTTATGATTCACTTGTGACTAGTAGGATATATCACTACAAGCACTACCCACAATTATGCTACTTAGAATCAGGGATAAACAACTTTTTCGTATTGAAAACCCTAATATAGATCTAGAGATGAATGTAAATCGGATTGATTCCGGACTCAACCAAACAAACTATCAAATCATATAACACTATTAATTGTGAATCACAAACAATAAAATATTGAGACAAAACTAATTCATTGAATCATATAACATATTGAGAAATCAACTTTATCCCATAACCAATAATATTTGTTTAGCTACTCATAGCTATGGAGTTCATCATAATAATATTAATTGAAAAGAAGAAGATGAACAAAAGCAAACCCTAGAAGCGTAAACAAAAACCGGCTCTCCAAAGTTCCAAGAAAAATATATGATATCAAAGTTGTAGAAGACTTTCCTTTAAATAGCTCTCTTGTTTCCAAAATTAGGTCTAATCTTCAAAGGTCCAAAAGAAAGAAGTCTACCAAGCCCATGTGTGAGAAAAACCCATGTGAAAACTCTGCCAAAAAACGGTCGCCGGAAAACTGGTATTGTGGTCGGAATTTGGCCAGAATCCGGCACCGGAAAGTATCTCAGGTGACCGGCAGAGTCCACCCGGTCACTGGTCAACGAGTCAACTCGGTCAACGATCCAAATCGGTCAAGCACCGAGTCAGAGTATGAGTCATATGAGTCAGGTGGTCTAGTCAGACGAGTCAGCTGTGCTGGGTTAAGGTGTGAGTCAGTCACTGACTCGGCTGACTGAGCTGATTTGGCCATGGCTCAGGCCATTGCATAAGCCATATCTGTGTTGCACCAAGATGGTGCATCACCACTTTACTTCCAGCCATAGTGGCCTGCACCTTCTCACTAAATTCTGCAGCTCAACTTGCCAATCCTGCAAGTGACTACCCCATGCCAATCAACACCAGTAGTACTAACATCTTGTAGTTTCAATCACCATTCCATTTTTAGATGCATCTGTCTCCATTCCAAAGCAAACCACAGCTCCAATTCTGCTTAAATCTTCAATCCCATTCACAGAAACAATACCTCCATCTTCTCTCCTTGAACTGCACCTTCAGCTGTAACTGAACCAGCACAAGCTCAGCATCTGCAATACCTGGCCAACATCATTCAGTCACTTCCTCCGTCAGCACCAGAACCTGTAACTTCAACTCAAGTTTCAGCTGTTGACACCAAGTTGCATCTCCATTCCATTTTGTCTCTGCCAATGGTAGAAGCAGCTGCCATTTTCACAGCAGCAGCGACACTTCTCGACTCCATTAACAGCGACCTAAACTAGTCATCACTTCTTTCACTAGCTATCTCTCTGCTATCACCAAACTCGACTGCACCAGCTACCACCTGCAACAGCTCACACATTTCCACTTGTAGCTGCATCCATCAAATCCCTGGCAACAAACACAACACCACCATTGCATCAACACATAAACAGCAGCACCATTGATTCTATTGTAGCACCAGCTGCAAATTCCTTGCCTTGTCCACCATTGTTATGATCAGCTGCAACACAGACTCATTCTCCATCTCAGTCCAACACAAGCTTCCACCTACAATACCCCCTCACTGCCAGAATTTCGGCTACAATTCATTCTATGAATCCACCTCATTTCCAACTCCATAACCTACAATTCATTCATACACAACCCCTCTCCAAAACATCATCACCAGTTCCTTCTTCTTGCAACTCAACTTCAAACCTGTCATGACCAGCACCAACTCCCATTGCAACTCTCGGATTCAACTCAGCTTCATGAACTTCATCTGCATCTTTGCCAGCAACTTCGTCTCGGCTACAAACCACTCTCGGCATCAGAACATCAATTTAGTCACCACCTGTAACTGCAGCTGTTCTTGCCAGTCTCTGTGTACAAACACAGCTTCATTAACCCCCTTCTATGTGACCACCATTAGCACCATCTGCAACTGGTTCTTCAACAGCGCCACCAATCCATTAATTCGACAATCCCATGGCAGCATCAATCTCATCTCAACTCAACAACCTCAAATCCAAACCCCATCTTCTTAAATTTCTTCTCTCCTTCATATCCAGGATCAATACGGCTGAGAACCCATCTTCAATCGAACCCCCAAATTTCATCCTTAACAACAATTTCTACCAAACCCTAAATTTGTTCTTCTCACTGAAATTCATACCCTAATCATATCCACGGGATATCTCAATTCGAATCAATACCATCTTCAGTTTCACGATCTTCTCTGACTTCTCCATCGATTCTTCATTCAACGGCAACAACATCAATTATTAGACTCAAAACCCTCTCCTCACTTGAATCCAGTTTTTCTCTCGGTTGAACAGAAAAGTAGCAATCCCCATTGTATCTTCGATTTTCCCCCTCTCATCAATTCGAGCAACAATAACTCGATTTCCTTCCCAATCTCTCTCAGTTTGAAGCTGCCTCCATTTCTGTCTCTGGATTCAGGTTGAAATGAAAAACGAAAAGATAATGACAGCATTTCTTCCCTGAATTTTAGGTCATGTAGGAGAATCAATTTCCTACTTCAGGAACCCACTGAAACGATAAGGGCCTCCCAGTTCTTGCATGGCTTGTCGGTTCCGAGTAACCGACAGCCTAATTCCTTGTTCAACTCAATTGTCAGTTTTAGAGAACTGACACTTCTTTTGCACCTCCTTCTTGCGCATTCTATCCGACTCCAAGTATAGCTCGCCTTGGACTTGATGTTTTTGCCTTTTACACTCCAAATGAATGATTTCTCCTTCTTTTGTTCCGAATGACTCTATTGCACCTAATAACTCAAAAGTAGACATAAGAGATGCAATTCCCAAGGAAAATAGCAAAGAAAGCATAAATACTAGATATAGAATTAGGTGTTTTACAACACCTATCAGATTCCCCCACACTTAGACTTTGCTAGTCCTCGAGCAAATTAAACAAAACAATTTTTATTCTAAAGAATACATACAACTCCGTGTCGTCGAGGCTACGGTCATTTTTAGCATAAATAACAAGCCTTTGAACCCCTAGGTGTCCCTAGCGGACGAGTTATAGTCTCGTGAGGGTTTACTAGAGATATACCCACAAAACCTATTTTTCCAACTTACTAGTTCTCCGAAATGATAGCATCCAACGCGCTAAGAAGACATAGAGATTCTGCACACTAGTCATAAGAAGTTAGACACGTATAAATGAACACAATCTCATCCTTAAAAGTTGAGAGAGAAATAACCATCCCTTCTCGAAAGAAATTCGGGTTCAGAGTGATCGAAAGTCTCGACTCTGCCTCACAAGAAAGGGTTTTATGATATTGCTCTCAATAATAAACAACTTTTTATGGGTCACACATGTGTCCAGGTAGGAATGAAGAGAGAATCCTATGACACGTTGAATGGTAGGAAGGTAAAAACCCTCCGAAATATTTTAAAAACCCACATCTTTTATCATTTTTGAAAACCCATTTTTCTGACGATCTCTTAGAAAGGAAATCAACCACTTAACGAAGGTGGGAATATGCTTACTTACCTCGTTATCCGTTCGGCGTGCAGCTAGCACCACTCTCACAGCATCCATAGAACGTCTTCGGTCTTCAATCGGTGTCTTCATCTTCATCTTCGGTCTTCAACTCTTGATGATAACTCTTGAACTTCGTAGAATCTTGACAATGTAATTCTTTCCTCTAATTTCTTGTTGCTTGAAACTTCATTATAGATATTCCTTCTTCCCTTGGCTTTATTGAAAGAATACAAAACTAAAAACGAACTAAACAAACCCAAAAAAAATAAAAAAAATCTTTTTTTTTTTTTTTTTTTTTTTTTTTTTTTTTTTTTTTTTTTGAAAATAAAACAAATACAAAATAAAACAATAAAACTAGTAATGAACCTAAAGAAATTTTCTCTTGTCTTTTTTTTTATTATTATTTACTTTTTATATTTTTTTTTATATTTTTTTTTAAGACAAGAGAAAACAAAATACAAATAAGATAAAATAAAATAAAATGCAAGTACAAAGGCCATGGTGTAAGTACTTTACCGCTTGATTCTTCAAAACTTATATGTCTTGATATCATAAACTTCTCGAACTCTCATCCTTGATAATTTTCACTCTTGTACAATAGTCTTCAACTTATAAAAATTCTGCTCCTTGTTTTGTTGCTTTACTTGAATCTGAAATCTGCCCATTTCTGTACCGTTGCTTGTAAACCTTGAACATGTTCAACTTTCCTTCAAATTTGTGATGCTCCTCTTGTTGATGATGATGGTGTTTCTATGGACCTGTTGGTGTAGAGAGAGATAAGGTGGATGGTGCTAACTGCGAACAAGATTACAAGTGGTATGTAAGTTAGCAATTCGATGTCACCATCATGATTGATAAAAATAGCACTCAAGAGATCAAAAATAGTGCTTCTATGGTGGGAGGTTGGGCAGCTCACCATTCTGCCAGGAATTTACGTACGGTGACACATACTCTAAAAGCACAAATTTAGACAGGTACAAAGAATTGAAGGTCGGTGCCTCACATTATGTAACTTGGGTAGTCTCCACTATAGGGGATCACTGCTCTAATACCGAATTCAGTCTGCACCTTGTTTGCCACTGGCATGGTTAAATCCAACTTTAACTCTCATACAATTAAGAAACCCGATCATGTTCTCTCTGTCATCTCTAAGTTCAAATCACTCTTATGAGATTCTCGATGTAATCTTAGCGACATGTATACTATGTGACTCTAAACTAACCATAAGTTGAAGTTTTCTTATTCACTAATTTACACAAAAGTTGAAAATTTTCAAAAAATTACAACGCAAATGCTTAACCACTCCCCCACACTTAAACTTTACATTGTCCTCAATGTAAATTGAATCGTCCAAAGTAAGTCAAGGTTGCAAATTCGAACAAAAATCAGAAAAAAGAAAAACAAGACAAGAAAAACTAAAAACAAGACAAGAAATAAATACAAGACAAGAAATACTCATCCGGTGGGTTGCCTCCCATTTAGCGCTTGGTTTAAAGTTGTCAGCCCGACTATCTCCTTGCATTCTATGACTCCTCCAGAGGGAGCACATCCACAAAGTTAACTCCTTCCACCACTTCGGAAGTGAAATTCTCATAATATGGTTTCAACCGGTGCCCATTAACTTTAAGTTCTTTCCATGTAGCTATGCTACGAATTTCCACTGCACCATGAGAAAACACATTAGTAACAATAAAAGGTCTGATCCATCGTGACCTTAATTTACCCGGAAATAAATGCAAGCGAGAATTAAACAAAAGCACTTTCTTCCCAATACAAAATTGTTTTCTAGAAATCATGTTATCATGAAATGCTTTCGTCTTTTCCTTATAAATGCGTGAGCTTTCAAATGCATCATTGCAAAGCTCCTCTAGCTCTTGGAGTTGTAACTTCCTTTGCTTTCCAGCCCCATCCATCTCCATGTTGCATTGTTTAATAGCCCAAAACGCCTTATGCTCAATTTCAACGGGTAAATGACAAGGTTTACCATACACAAGCCTAAAGGGGGACATCCCTATAGGTGTCTTGTATGCGGTTCTATAAGCCCACAAAGCATCATTAAGTCGCATGCTCCAATCTTTCCTTGTTGGGTTCACCGTCTTTTCTAGAATGGATTTCACCTCCCGGTTAGAAACCTCGGCTTGTCCATTTGTTTGGGGATGATAAGGTGTTGCAATCTTGTGCGACACATTGTACTTTGTCAACAAGCTTTGCAAAATCCTGTTTTTGAAGTGAGAACCCCCATCGCTAATTATGGCTCTTGGAATTCCAAACCTTGCAAAAATATTAGCTTGCACAAAATCTGAAACCACTTTAGAATCATTAGTTGGGGTGGCTTTAGCTTCCACCCATTTCGAGACATAATCAACCGCAAGTAAGATATAAAAATTCCCATGGGAGTTGACAAAAGGCCCCATAAAATCAATACCCCATACATCAAAAACTTCAATAAATTGAATAAAAGTTTGTGGCATTTGATTTCGGGCACCTAGATTGCCGGTTCTTTGGCACCTATCACAAGTTGTACAAAATATATGTGCATCCTTAAACAAAGTTGGCCAATAAAAACCACTTTCAAGTACCTTGTGAGCGGTTCTCTTACTCCCAAAATGTCCTCCGCAAGCATAGGAGTGACAAAAAGACAAGATAGAATTAAATTCAAATTCGGAACGCACCTTCGTATTACTTGGTCACTACCATGTTTCCACAAGTATGGATCATCCCATATGTATTGGTTCCCTAACTTCTTAAGTTTGTCCCTCTCAAAGACGAGACAAGTTCTTTGGGATTTGTTTAGAAACTAAGTAATTAACAATATCGGCATACCATGGTTCTCCAAAGGCAATTGAGAATAGTTGCTCGTCCGGGAAACTTTCACGCAATGGGATAGCTCCCTTGTCCACAGCAAGTCGGCTCAAATGATCCGCAACGGTGTTCTCAATTCCTTTCTTGTCCTTGATTTCAATATCAAACTCTTGCAAGAGTAAAATCCACCGTATGAGCCTCGGTTTCACCTCTTTCTTTGTAAGCAAGTACTTAAGTGCTGCATGATCAGAAAAGACAACAACTTTTGTACCAATTAGATAAGAACGAAACTTTTCTAAAGCAAAAACAATAGCTAATAACTCTTTTTCAGTGGTTGTGTAGTTTTGTTGGGCCTCATTTAACGTTCTAGAAGCATAATAAATAGCATGAGGAAGCTTCCCCACACGTTGCCCAAGCACCGCACCAACCGCATAGTCACTTGTATCACACATGAGCTCAAAAGGTTTGCTCCAATCTGGTGGTTTAATGATAGGGGCTGAAATGAAAAGTTCTTTCAAACGATTGAATGCCACCATACATTTTTCATCAAAGTTAAAAACCACATCTTTTTGCAATAAGTTACAAAGTGGTGATGCTATCTTGGAAAAATCCTTGATGAATCTACGATAGAAATCTGCATTACCAAGAAAAGAACGTATTTCCCTCACCGTAGTGGGAGGGGTTAGAGCACGAATAAGGTCTATCTTAGATTTATCGACTTCCAAGCCTTTAGAAGATATTATATGGCCTAAAACTATACCATGAGTTACCATGAAATGGCACTTCTCCCAATTCAGCACAAGGTTTGTTTCAACACATCGTTCAAGGATTAGAGACAAATTGTTCAAGCAAAGGTCAAATGAATCACCAAAGACAATAAAGTCATCCATGAACACTTCAATTATGTTTTCAACATATTCCGAAAAGATACTTACCATACACCTTTGAAAGGTAGCTGGAGCATTGCATAAGCCAAAAGGCATCCTTCTATAATCAAAAGTACCGAAAGGACAAGTGAAAGTAGTTTTCTCTTGGTCCTCCGGCGCTATCACAATCTGATTATAACCTGAATAGCCATCAAGAAAGCAATAATAAGAGTGTCCAGCTAAACGTTCAAGCATTTGATCAATAAAAGGCAATGGAAAATGATCTTTCCTAGTGGTGGCATTCAATTTTCTATAATCAATACAAACCCTCCAACCGGTTTGCACACGAGTTGGGACAAGTTCGTTCTTATCATTCTCCACAACTGTCACACCTGATTTCTTTGGTACTACTTGTACCGGGCTTACCCACTTGCTATCGGATATGGGGTAGATAACACCCACTTCCAAAAGCTTGAGTATCTCCTTTTTCACAACTTCCATCATGGGAGGGTTCAAACGACGTTGCGCTTCCCTTGTAGGCTTTGCATCGTCCTCCAAACGAATTTTGTGCATACAAATGGCAGGGCTTATACCCTTAATATCGGCAATTGTCCATCCTATGGCCGTCTTGTACTTCCTTAGCACCCTTAAAAGTTTTTGCTCCTGTAAATCACTAAGCTCATTAGAAACAATCACATGTAACTCTTCATTATCACCCAAGTACAAGTACTTTAGGTGATCGGGAAGAGGTTTCAATTCTAAAATTGGAGATTTAACAATTGAAGGTACAAGCTTTTCATCACTGCATGGTAAAGAAATAAAAGAGATATTATGAGTTTCCGGGCATCCTTGTAGTGAATTAAGATCACCAAGGGCTTCCTTGACTTCATTACCACACTCTACACCATTATCCATGGATGTAGTTAACACGGTTTCCAAAGCATCATCACCATTTGATTCAAACATTTGTTGTGCCAATGTATCCATAACATCAATGGAGAAACAAGAGTGGACATCACTAGGATATCTCATCGTCTCGAAAATGTTGAAACGTATTGTTTCTCCATCAAACTCCATGGTCAACGTTCCCTTATCCACATCAATTATGGTTTTCGCCGTTTTCATGAAGGACGCCCAAGTAGCAATGGAAGAGACGAGTCCGGTGAACCTTCATTCATCTCTAACACACAAAAGTCAGCTGGAAATACAAGTTGATTAACCTGCACAAGAACATCCTCAACAATACCCATTGGGTAGACATTAGAGCGATCGGCTAATTGCAATACAATTTCAGCCTTTTTGAGAGGACCAAGATCAAGTGAATTATACATTGACGCAAGCATAACATTAACGGATGCACCTAAATCCAACATAGCTTTGTTAAATGTTGTGTTACCAATTGTGACGGGAATGTCAAAACTACCGGGATCCTTGCACTTAAGTGGGAGTTTGTGTTGTAAGATTGCCGAAAAATTCTCCCCCACACTAAGCACTTCATTACCTTTGAGCCTTTGTTTGTTGGTACACAAGTCCTTCAACACCTTTGCATACTTTGGAACTTGCTTGATAGCATCAATGAGTGGTATGTTCACATGGATCTTTTTAAGAACGTCTAAAATCTCCTTTTCTAGTTCCGCCTTCTTAGAACTTGCAAATCTGCGAGGAAAAGGTAAAGGAGGAACATAAGTAGAAACCGGAGTTTTAGAGTTAGGAATAGGTACCTCAGAAGTTTGGGGAGAATCCTCATTATTCTCCTCCAAAACAGGTTCCTTTGGTGTTTCCACCTTGCCCGAATCAGTAATTTCGGGTTGCACAAGTTGTGTACCACTTCTCAACGTAATAGCATTGACACCCTCTTTTTGGTTAATAGGTTGAGAAGGGAGTTTCCCACTATTTGGTGCCTTCAATTGGTTCAACTCAATAGCCATGGAGCCCATTTGTGTCTGCAACTCCTTGATAGCACTCTTAGTTTCCTGTTGACTTTCTTTGAACATGGTAGAAATGCCTTGCATCATTGTTTGAAGCTTTGAATCAATATCGGATCCTTGATTTTGCATTGATTGTTGTGCTTGTGGTTGCTGAAATTGTTGTCTCGGCTGGAATTGTTGTTGTTGAGGTTGAAATCCACTTGAAAAGTTGAAAGTAGGTTGTTGAACCGCTCCTTTCTTGTTGGCATAGCTAAAATTGGGGTGATCTCTCCATCCCGGATTGTAAGTGTTAGAGTAGGGATCATACCGTCTTTGTTGATTTGGAAAGACCGCATTAGCTTGCTCATCTTCATAACATCGAGTAGAACTTGGTATAACCGCGGCTGCAACTTGTTGCATCATTGCCGACATGTTACCCATTTGTTGACGAAGTTCCTCAACCTCGCTCACTTCATTCACTCTTCTTAAAAGCACATCCGAACCACGGCTCAAAAATTGTTGGGAGTTCGCTGCCATATTTTCAATCAACTCTCTAGCTTGTGCCACCGTCTTGCTAACTAGTGCACCACCACCCGCAGCGTCAATAAGATTCCTATCACTTGATTAGAGTCCTTCATAGAAGTATTGGATGATCATAGCGTCACTGAATTGGTGGTGAGGGCAACTTGCCACTAATCTCTTGTATCGTTCCCAACATTCATATAAGGATTCTCCCACGTTTTGCTTCATCCCACAAATTTCCTTGCGAATTTGAGTAGCCTTTGATGCAGGAAAGTATCTCTCTAAAAAGAGTTTCTTCAACCCATTCCATGTTGTGACACTTCCGGGAGGTAAATAGTACAACCAATCCTTAGCACTATCCATCAAAGAGAAACGGAAAACTTTTAACATTGCACCATCCGCCTCAACATCCGTCGGAAGCATGGCCAGACAATGGTGTGGAAGTCCATAAGATGTTTGTTTGGGTCTTCATTCACCATGCCATGGAATTTTGGTAATTCTCTAAGCAACCCCGGCTTGATCTCAAAAGTAGAGTTCGTTTGAATACACCCATGTTGTGTATCAAGCCTATGAGAAGCCAAGTCCTTGAGTGAACGATTTGCATCACCCATTGCTTCTTCTTCTTCAACTTGTGGTTCGTCTACGATTGGAACCTCTTGTTCTCCTTCTATTTGTAACTCTTTTTCCACTTCTAACTCTGGATTTTCTGTTGTGTCTTGACTTGGTTGGAGTATTGTGCCTCTTCGAGTAGCTATCCCGCACCTTGGGTAGTTCCAATCTTTAGAAGCCAGGGATTAGGTACCTGAAAACAATTCTCGCAAACAAGTGAGAAACAAGACAAGAACCGAAAAGCAAAGATAAATGCAGAAATTATAAAAAGAAACTAAAAACTTAATAACAAGTCGTATGCCTCCCCGGCAGCGGCGTCAAAATTTGATCGCTGTCGTAAGCGTCAAAAATAATTTCACTTTCTTACTCACTAAATATGAATGAAGTACAAGGTAAGGAAGAGTTCGTTTTTACAGAGAGGCAATTGTTGTTATGCAATTTTCAGTTTCTAAGGTAACCAAGGGGGGATGTTTGTTGTCTTAACAATGTAATAAAATAAAATAAAGCAAAGCAAATAATTGGAATAATCAATAAGGAGAAGATATTAGTCACGGGATAGTATCATTCACAAACATGTATTTTCATCAATGATTAGAATTGGTATTTTAATCTCTCATCTACTAATAGTCCTAGGATACCTTGATCGCAAGTATATCCCGCTAATTCCCTGTTTTCATCACAACCACATTAAAAGATGCATATGTGAATTCTTCCTAGAAATCAACCTAAAGTGTAAAAGCACAATTAGATTTAACTCCCTAAAAGCAATAAGTTCTATGGAATAAGACTAATCAATGCAAACGAATGTGTAAAAGCACTAATCGTTTTAACAAAAGTTATGATTCACTTGTGACTAGTATGATATATCACTACAAGCACTACCCACAATTTTGCTACTTAGAATCAGGGATAAACAACTTTTTCGTATTGAAAACCCTAATATAGCTCTAGAGATGAATGTAAATCGGATTGATTCCGGACTCAACCAAACAAACTATCAAATCATATAACACTATTAATTGTGAATCACAAACAATAAAATATTGAGACAAAACTAATTCATTGAATCATATAACATATTGAGAAATCAACTTTATCCCATAACCAATAATATTTGTTTAGCTACTCATAGCTATGGAGTTCATCATAATAATATTAATTGAAAAGAAGAAGATGAACAAAAGCAAACCCTAGAAGCGTAAACAAAAACCGGCTCTCCAAAGTTCCAAGAAAAATATATGATATCAAAGTTGTAGAAGACTTTCCTTTAAATAGCTCTCTTGTTTCCAAAGTTAGGTCTAATCTTCAAAGGTCCAAAAGAAAGAAGTCCACCAAGCCCATGTGTGAGAAAAACCCATGTGAAAACTCTGCCCAAAAACGGTCACCGGAAAACTGGTATTGTGGTCGGAATTTGGCCGGAATCCGGCACCGAAAAGTATCTCAGGTGACCGGCAAAGTCCACCCGGTCACCGGTCAACGAGTCAACTCGGTCAACAATCCAACTCGGCCGGGTCAACTCGGTCAAGCACCGAGTCAGAGTATGAGTCATATGAGTCAGGTGGTCTAGTCAGACGAGTCAGCTGTGCTGGGTTAAGGTGTGAGTCAGTCACTGATGATGTGATTTTAACAAGTTGTAGAAAAGTGATAGTAAAGTTCGTTCAACTCAGACTTGTAAAGGTTTGATTTAAGAAAATACTAAAAACAAAGAAAATATTTTCACAAGTTTGTCACAAAAATCGAGAGATTACTGGGACTCAGGATTTCACAGTTTTTCATATTCAAGTGGTTCAGAAATTAATCCTCGGCGATTATAGCTCAAAACAAATAACTCTATTCTTTGCCAAAGTAGATTCCATAAAATATTACTTGTAGATCATAAGCATGGCGCATCAAGAATCCCTAGGATTAAGCATGCTCCATCAAACAAAGTCACATGTAATTAATAGAAACCTTAATTCAATTAAAATCGGTGCAAAAAGTAAATAAAGAATTAACTAAATTACCACATGGATGAAATACAGCTTCCTCCGTTGTCCCAGTGTTGGGGTTTAGCTCCTCATATTGAAAACACGTTCAAAAGATTTTTCCATTGCTCAAAAGGTGTTTACATAGGGGAAGAAACTCAAGAGTTCAATCACAACGTTTATATTAGTTGCAGAATAACCGTTACAAGGGTAACATGAAGAATAAGACTGCTACAAATAAGACTGTCTTCTCTGTCGTAGTTTTCTCGACTGTCTTTGTCAGTTCAATGTTCTTCGTCCCTTTCTTCTTCAGCAGCAGCAGATAACTTCTCTGCAATTATTTTTCTTCGCTCCTGAGCCCTCTGTTGGCTCTCCCCAGGTCTCGACAGTCTCTATGGGACTCTACCCAACCTATATATACCCAACAGCACATTTAAATCCCGAGAAATCTTCCCTTTTCAAATCTTTTCTTCGGTGCAAAGTCTCGGAATATTTCCAGTTATTTCTCCTCTTTCCTATCACGGGTCTTCTCTGGTTTGGTAATTCCTTCTCAAACTTGATAGATACGAATCTATAAGGATATCCGCAACTTCCAAATATAACTCCAAACACAAACCCGATATATCTTACCCTGTTTTGTCGAGAACTTATGCTAATCCTCTCCTGTTTCGTTTTAATCTCTATTACCGTCCCTGTTTCATCAAACCAGGCCCAAACTAATCCAACTGATCGAGAAAATCCGACAAAAACTCAACGAAAATCAACCCAGCAAAACTCGTAATACGGCTGTAATACTTTCCCGCCAATTTATATTTTTAAACAATGAAGGAGGAATGACCCTTATCCTGAGTTGGGGTGTAAATAGCACTTGGGGTGTCCTGGGTGTAAATAACAAGTGGGTGTCCCTTAGTAATTAAGGTGCCCCTTATCCAAATTGAGAGTCCAAATAGTAATTTTCTCCCACGAGCGCAAATACCACTTTTCGAGCCAATTTCGCCGCAAAAGCTTATTTCTCCAAAAACACCTACAAAGACATAAAAAACCATAATAAATACGAAATCGAGCACTAACAATACATACAATTGAGATCATATTAGACATATAAATATGTCCATCAACTGACTCGGTTGACTGAGCTGATTTGGCCTTGGCTCAGGCCATTGCATAAGCCATATCTGTGTTGCACCAAGATGGTGCATCACCACTTTACTTCCAGCCATAGTGGCCTGCACCTTCTCACTAAATTCTGCAGCTCAACTTGCCAATCCTGCAAGTGACTACCCCATGCCAATCAACACCAGTAGTACTAACATCTTGTAGTTTCAATCACCATTCCATTTTTAGATGCATCTGTCTCCATTCCAAAGCAACCCACACTCCAATTCGCTTAAATCTTCAATCCCATTCACAGAAACAATACCTCCATCTTCTCTCCTTGAACTGCACCTTCAGCTGTAACTGAACCAGCACAAGCTCAGCATCTGCAATACCTGGCCAACATCATTCAGTCACTTCCTCCGTCAGCACCAGAACCTGTAACTTCAACTCAAGTTTCAGCTGTTGACACCAAGTTGCATCTCCATTCCATTTTGTCTCTGCCAATGGTAGAAGCAGCTGCCATTTTCACAAAGCAGCAATGACACTTCTCGACTCCATTAACAAATGACCCAAACTAGTCATCACTTCTTTCACTAGCTATCTCTCTGATATCACCAAACTCGACTGCACCAGCTACCACCTGCAACAGCTCACACATTTCCACTTGTAGCTGCATCCATCAAATCCCTGGCAGCAAACACAACACCACCATTGCATCAACACATAAACAGCAGCACCATTGATTCCATTGTAGCACCGGCTGCAAATTCCTTGCCTTGTCCACCATTGTCATGATCAGCTGCAACACATACTCATTCTCCATCTCAGTCCAACACAAGCTTCCACCTGCAATACCCCCTCACTGCCAGAATTTCGGCTACAATTCATTCTATGAATCCACCTCAGAGCCAACTCCATAACATACAATTAATTCATACACAACCCCTCTCCAAAACATCATCACCAGTTCCTTCTTCTTGCAACTCAACTTCAAACCTGTCATGACCAGCACCAACTCCCATTGCAACTCTCGGATTCATCTCAGCTTCATGAACTTCATCTGCATCTTTACCAGCAACTTCGTCTCGGCTACAAACCACTCTCGGCATCAGAACATCAATTTAGTCACCACCTGCAACTGCAGATGTTCTTTCCAGTCTCTGTGTACAAACACAGCTTCATTAACCCCCTTCTATGTGACCACCATTAGCACCATCTGCAACTGGTTCTTCAACAGCGCCACCAATCCATTAATTCAACAATCCCATGGCAGCATCAATCTCATCTCAACTTAACAACCTCAAATCCAAACCCCATCTTCTTAAATTTCTTCTCTCCTTCATATCCAGGATCAATACGGCTGAGAACCCATCTTCAATCGAACCCCCAAATTTCATCCTTAACAACAATTTCTACCAAACCCTAAATTTGTTCTTCTCACTGAAATTCATACCCTATCATATCCACGGGATATCTCAATTCGAATCAGTACCATCTTCAGTTTCACGATCTTCTCTGACTTCTCCATCGATTCTTCATTCAACGGCAACAGCATCAATTATTAGACTCAAAACCCTCTCCTCACTTGAATCCAGTTTTTCTCTCGGTTGAACAGAAAAGTAGCAATCCTCATTGTATCTTCGGTTTTCCCCCTCTCATCAATTCGAGCAACAATAACTCGATTTCCTTCCCAATCTCTCTCAATTTGAAGCTGCCTCCATTTCTGTCTCTGGATTCAGGTTGAAATGAAAAACGAAAAGATAATGACAGCATTTCTTCCCTGAATTTTAGGTCATGTAGGAGAATCAATTTCCTACTTCAGGCACCCACTGAAACGATAAGGGCCTCCCAGTTCTTGCATGGCTTGTCGGTTCCGAGTAACCGACGGCCTAATTCCTTGTTCAACTCAATTGTCAGTTTTAGAGAACTGACACTTCTTTTGCACCTCCTTCTTGCGCATTCTATCCGACTCCAAGTATAGCTCGCCTTGGACTTGATGTTTTTGCCTTTTACACTCCAAAGGAATGATTTCTCCTTCTTTTGTTCCGAATGACTCCATTGCACCTAATAACTCAAAAGTAGACATAAGAGATGCAATTCCCAAGGAAAATAACAAAGAAAGCATAAATACTAGATATAGAATTAGGTGTTTTACAACACCTATCACTAATAAAAAGTGGAAAAGAACATAACTTGAATCATTGTTTTGCAACGAAGAAGGATTCCTTGATCTTGTCTCTCTTATTGATTTCAACTTTATCTTTGAATTGCTTTGTTTATTTTCTTTTGCTTTATAAACCCCCCTCTTTGTGACAATTAAACAACTAAAAACTCTTGCTCCTCGTGGGAACGAACTTAACTACCACCATATTACTTGTTAATTGAGTGGAAAAATATTCACTAATTTGTTGTGGTTACGACACGCATCAGTTGTCTTTTGAGAAGTTAAAGAAATATTGAGAGGGATGGAGGCGCTTGGACAAAATTTGGAGAGACATGAAGGCGCTTGGATAGAGGTGCTTGGATGGAGGCGCTTGGGTCAAAATTTGGGAGAGAGATGGAGGCGCTTAGACAGACTCTTGGCTGTAGTAAAGAAAGTAAGTTGGGCGCTACTTAGATTTTATGGCGGCGCTGTCATGGTGCTTTCAGTGGCTGAACCGCTGTCCTAATCCTATGAGTAGACTCCCACTGTGGTCGCCAAAATGTAATAGGTACAAATATCATAGTAGAGTCGGAAGCCTACTCTAGAAAGTAGTACATGGTTAGCCACAAGAAGTTAGCTCTGATTTCTTAGTGGAGATCAACCCTCCTTTTATAGCAATCTACCTCCTTGGCCACAAGAAGTATTTACAAGCATACCCTTTCTTCCTTTCTAAGTCTGACTCTTTAGTCTTTCCTCTTGGACTTATTATCTTGACTTCCCTTAATGGGTCATTTGGACTCCTCTCTTTTGAGCCCAAATTATCTCTTAAGCTTTTCCTTAAGCCCTATTATTATCACATTTGGGTCATTTCTCCCTCGGTATTTTCTAGGTAACTACATGGACAAAATACCTGAAGTTTCTAGAGCGCATGCATCTTCTTGTATCTACTGTAGTTTCAACTACATGTGAATGTGGACCTGTTATGCTTTGCAGGCTCACAAATTCAGTAGCTTCCATCTCGTTCAGTCTCCGTTTGAACTTCGAAATCAAACGTCCAGCTCCCTCCCGCATTCACATGTTCCCAAACCTTGGTGTAGTTTACATCTGCTTAGCTTAAAAAGTAGAAGGAATGCATCTTTTAGATTAACCTCTCCAATCCACTCGTGGTGCCAAAAATAAACTAAGTTACCAGAATGTTAAGTGATTGTCGAATTTGCTGAAACAAGGTGACTGTTCTCTGCAATAGTGCGCCAAGAGACTTCATGGGCAGTCTTCACATTATCAAGGAGCCAAGAATTTGATATATTTCAACACCAAACCTCCCACACCATTTGCTCAACATTGCTTGATTTGTAGCTTTAAGATTGAACACTCCTAACCCACCATAATTCTTTGCAGCACAAACCGTCTTCCATCTCACAAATGTGAACACTTTGTTTCCAAAGAAGATCTCTCATCTTTTTTTCTAACTTCTTAATAATCTTGCTGGGAGCCTTCACAATTTAGCTTTGATGATGATACTAATATGAAGAACAAGGTTACGTGAAGAACATGAAATTATGCTGGATTCATCGTCGATTTTGAAAAGAATAGAACTTTTGTTTCTTGAGACTACAAATGGCTCTGTGCCTAGCATGATGCTTTTGTTTGTTCATTTTTCCCTAGTTAGATTGGCAGCACCATTGGGTACATATTTAGATAGGCTGGCTCTTATTTGCTTTGATGTTGCAAGTTTTTTTTTTTTTGTTTTTTTTGGGAAACATTTTATTTTGTATATAGAGAACATGGAGAGAGAGAGAGAAGAAAAAAAAACGGTTATACCCGCCACCCTACCCGACCCGACCCGCCAATTAATGGGTCGGGTAGGATCTTACCCGTTTAATGACGGGTAGGGTGGTGGGTAAAATATTTCTTACCTGCTAGTCAGCGGGTAGGGTGGCGAAATAGGCCATATCCTACCCACCTACCCGTTGTGCAGCCCTAGGTATAGGTAGCTAATACTACGGCACTCCTTCGACACAAAATCTGTAGAAAACCACTATTGCATCAGAATCAAAGTGAGCTGTTGCGTGCCAAACAAATGCCAATTACAGACTTTCACATTATCATCTAAGGACACCATTCCGTTTTTTTTTTTAAGATAGACATTCCCTAAATTTGCGTTTTTTTCCGTTTGCTGGACTCTATCAAGCAAGGTTTGAAAAACGGGTCACGGCTCAGGTCACGGACACTAGGTGTGACCGTTATAATGCGTTTTCTCAGGTGTGAGCACGTTTTGGGCCAAAAACGCGTTATATAGTCAAAAAACGCGTTTTTTGAAAATAACGGGCGTTGTAACGTGCGTGAAAACGTTTTAACGAGTCTAAAAAACGTTGTTACAAGGTATTTTAATTTTTTAATACTCCCCACGTCCCTAAATAGATGACCTATTAATTTTTAAATTTTGTCCAACTAATAGATGACCTATATCATTAAGAAATTCTAATACTGCCATTTTATTTGATTATTGTTAGTATAAGAAATGTGTATAATTCGATAGTCATGTTTATATTCTTTACATAGGTGTTTTAAAATGCTTTTCACTATACAATTTACGAAAGTTTGATAAAATTCGTGTCGGTAAATTATACCCACTAAAATTTCGTCGGCAACAATTAGCTAGGGTACATCGCACGGTCCCCGGGCCTCTGCAGAAATACCTAGGTCTACTATGCGGCCATCACAACCACCTAGGATGTTTGTGGATATGGGAGGACAATATAACCCTTCTAGGGATTCTCAACCTTCGATGGCAAAATTTGGCAAAAGTAAAACATGTCGGGAAAAAGTCGATTCTTCTGTTGGACGTTTTTTCTATGCCAATGATATTCCCTTCAATGTGGCTAACTCATCTCAGTACCACGAGGCATTCGATGCAGTTGCAAATTTTGGCCAATCCTATAGAGTTCTATCAGCTTATAAGTTGTCGAATCCCATATTAACTTCAGAAAAACAGAGGATTGAAAAAGATGTGGTGTCTGTTCAACGACATTACTGGAGAGAATATGGTTGTACACTCATGTCGGATGGTTGGAAAATCAAAAATAACCGTACGATTGTAAACTTTCTAGTTTACAGTGGTAGTGGAATTACATTTTTGAAAAGTGTCGACATAGAACATAATCGGTTGACAACAGAGTATTTAATTACTTTGTTCAAGCCCATTATAGATGATGTCGGTCCGAGAAATATTGTTCAATTAGTAACAGATCAAGGATCCCAATTCAAAGCCGCAGGTAACTAAGAATAACTTCATTTTATTATATATATATATATTGGGAATATATTAATCATTAACTTCTTTCTATTTTTGTTTGAATAGGTAAGAGATTGGCATCAGAATATGGCACATTTTTCTCCGGGTTCCTTGTCTTTGCTCACGTATTGGACTTGATGTTGGAAGATATGGAAAAATTCCCCTTTGTTAAAGATGTGATCGGAGAAGCAAGACAAATTAGCAAATTTATTTACAATCATGGTTGGGTTCTTGCTAGATTTCGACAACATTCTGCAGGACGCAATCTATTGCGCCCTGGCTTAACAAGGTTTTCAACTAATTTTATTGCAATCAAAAGCATCATTGATCAACGTAATGCTATCGAGAGCCTCTTTCTGGACAAGGAATTTCTGAAATCGGATGAGGCAAGAACTAAACAAGCTAGACAAGTGAAGAATATTATTTCAAATGAGATGTTCTGGACGACGTGTCAAATGCATGCATAATGGTTGGTCCTTTATTGAAAATGATTCGTTTCTTGGACTCAGACAAACCCACCATGGGCTATTTGTTCCATGCACTTGCTACATGTGTGGAAACTATACAAATGGGTTTGGGATCAAATCAAAATGCTTCTATCGTGGGTGTGATAAAGAAACGATGGAAAAGTCAGTTGAGTTCTCCTCTTCATGCTGCATCGTATTTTCTCAATCCTTATTACATATTTAACCCAGCAACTAATCTGATCAATAATGATATTTCCGAGCCGCAAATTTGTCTTACTGAAGTTATATCAAAAATGGTTAGTGGCCCGCAAGAACAAGCACAATGCATGCTAGAGGTACAAAATTACTAATATTATCTCCAAATATGTATAATTAAGTAATTTGAATTTCTAGTAACAATTGTACTTTTCTTTGTAGGCAGGAAGAATGCGAATGATGCAAGGTCAATTTGGATCACCATCAAGACGTATTGCACTCAACATGGTGATCCGGTAAGTTGGTGGTTATCTTATGGTGCCGAGTATCCATCCCTCCAAAAGATTGCAGTAAAGATATTAAGTCAAACAAATACATTGTCCTGGATCAGAGAGGAATTGGAGTGTGTTTGAAAGAATCCACACCAAACTACGCAATCGTTTACTTTCATCGAGATTAAATGATCTGGTGTATGTCCAATACAATTTGAAGTTGGAGCAACAAAGAATTAAAGGTGAAGCAAGGAGACATAACATTGATGTTCACGACGTTCATAGTCTACTGAGGGATGACAATATGCTTGACTGGATAGCGGGGGAAGATGAAACACCGGTTTTACCTCAAGAAGAACAGTGGTTAAATACGCTGGAAGAGGAGTCCGTTAATAATCCAGAGCATGTCCCTCTACCATACAACTGGCATGATCCGGAAGTTCAAATCTCATATGAAAGGTTACCGGTGAGTGACTTTGTTTATGACTTTGGTAATCTTTCATTTGGGGACAATACACAATGTTATGAGAATGTGAATCCAACATATGATTCTCGTTACACTTCCGATCGCTCTGACCATGGTGTTCAACATATGAACGAAGGATATAATTCTAATATTGATAATAATAATGAAGTAGGTAACAATAATGATGATACTGAAGGAGGTTATGATAACGATAATGATGGTTATTATGATGATGATACTTATGCAAACAAAGATAGCCAGTACCCCGACAATGATGACTATGATGTGGAAAGGAACCGTCGAGAAAATAAAGAATACTTGAAAAAAGGCGGTGGTCGTAGTTGGTTGGCGTAGCTTTTCAAATGATGAATACTAGTTTAACAATCCTATGTTTTTAAAATTTGTAGTTTTAATCCTGTAGTTAGTTTCCTTGTATCATTTAAAAATATTTAATTCGAAGTTTTCAGCTTTCAATCCAGAGAAGAAAAAAAAATCAAAAGAAATGGTAAGAAAGTTATTTACACGGTTATAACGTGCGTGATAACGGGAAAATAGTTCTAAAAAACGCACGTTAAAATGTTATTTAGAAGAAAAAAACATTCAAATTAATTTTATAAAAACGGTTACAACGTGTATGAAAACTGAAAAACGGTACTATAAAACTGCCGTTTTTTCCTATTTATCGGCCTAATAAAGACACGGGGTTCGGGGACCCTCACGGCCACGGTATATGGGTGTGACCGTTTTAGCGGTCGTTTTTTCGGTAAAAACGGACGTTTTTATAACCTTGCTATCAAGTCAAGTTAGAACGGGTAAAAGGTTCACTTATTGACATCTTTTCCGAAACCACATATCAAATCATACGTGTTGTGCACTATCTGTCTCAAAAAAGATAGATTTATTGTTTCAAACGCATTCACTATGGTTGCCAAATGCCAGCCCTCAGTGGTAGCTCAGAAAATCAATTTTATATGAGCTGCTTATTCAAGGGATTGGTGGCAGAGATATTTTAATCGTACGGTTTAAAACTCTTCATACACTTTGTCATATCAAACTTACAACACACCTAACACTTTATTCTTCCCTTTAGGTACCCGCCACTTTGACAAATAATATTTCTTAACGAACACATTTCATCAGATCTACTAGGCCTCGTATCATCATTTCTCTGGATCCCTAAAATTTCACAATGTCGATTAAATAAAACCTCTTTCTAGGGTTTTCAAATCGGGGATTTCGGGGAAGTAATAATGGAATCCGAAATGAAAGACGTTTCATCCAAAGATCAAATTCTCGAACCGATGGAGCGTTCTGTAAAGGATGATCGGCCATTGTTGAAATCGGAATCAAATGTGGAACAATCTTCTTCTACAACGACTGAGAGTATACTGGAGCTTGAGAAGAAATATGCTGCTTATGTTAGAAATGATGTTTATGGGACAATGGGTAGAGGAGAATTGCCTTTGACTGAGAAATTATTGCTTGGGTTTGCTCTTGTGAGTATTGTGCCGATTCGTATTATTATTGGGATGAATTTGTTGTTCTTGTATTACTTTATTTGTCGATTTTGTACTATGTTTTCTATTCCGAATCGAGATGAAGATGAGGATGAAGAAGAACAGGAAGATTATGCTCATATGGTTGGGTGGAGAAGGTCTATTATTGTTAATTCTGGTAGATTTCTTGCTAGGGTTATGCTTTTTAACATGGGGGTTTATTGGATTAGTGAATCTTATAGGGAGTTGCTTGCGGTGGATAGTCCCGAGACTGAGGTAAACAATTTCTTTTCGTTTTTTTCAGTTTTTTCTCCTCAATTTTGAGATTTGGTAGCATTTTTCAGTAAATCATTACCTTGAAGTAGTGACATTGTTAGAATATGATAACCATATGTGATTTAGTCATACTGAGTGATGTAGGGTTGCTAGTTCCAATTTGTTGTTTGAATGAAGTGAAAATCTCATTTGGTAGAGAATGGTAGGCTTTGTAGCATAGTTGGACATGAATTGAGAAAATGGACAAAGGCATGGACTGACCAAGAGATGTTTATGGGTGGGATTCCAAAAATGTTGGGCGTGTAGGGCTAAGGTGTTTCTCAATTTGTTGGTAGAGTTTGTTGAGATTGGAGAATGTTGATCCTGTACTGATTAGTCTTGATGTTGCTCTTTCAGTCTGAAGAATTGGAAAGACCTGGAACAATCATATCGAACCATGTTTCGTATTTGGATATTTTGTATCACACATACTCTTTCTTTCCAAGCTTTGTTGCCAAGGTGAACATCTTGCACATTTGTAACGGAACTTGTTTTTTATGATATCCATGAGAAACATATGTTCGGAGTTCTCACTTCTCTTTTGATGGACATGTTTCTGCTGTCTTTTGTTAACTTCATTGATTGCTGAAGAGATCAGTGGCTGAACTTCCTCTAGTTGGTCTTATAAGGTTTGTTCTTTACCCATATTAATTTACCCTTTTGTTGCCCTAACAAGCGTAGCTTGAGACCTTCCTCCGCAATCTACAGTGTTAGACATGTATGACATCTTTATCATTCCTCTCGTGTATGTTTGGGTGTTAGGGTGTTGGAGCAAACAGCGATTGTCGTTGTCCTTCAATGCCTTGTACCATTATATTGGAGTATCCAAAAAACATTTTTTTTTTTGTTGTTAAAAGGCTAGTTCAGTGTGACAAACAGCATCTTTAGGTATTTATGATGGTTTAAAATTTCTGTTTGCCACAGCAAGTGCCTTGGATGTGTTTATGTTCAGCGGGAATTGAAGTCATCTGAACAGAAGGGTGTATCTGGTAAACTAGTCAGTGAATTTCTATGTTACGCTGCTTATTTTCTATCACTAAGAGCCACAATAAAGAAAAGATGCGTCATTGTTTCCACTTTACTGCACAAGTTCTCTTATTCCCATAAGTCTGGAAAATTACTCAATAAATTCTCTGATCGTTTCTTGAATAGGATTTATATTTTTCTTTACTGCTTTGCAATCTTTAGTTTCTTCACACATTCCATGAACCTTACTGTATACTGTGACTTCTTAATATACTTCTGTTGTATGCAAGCATTTTGAGAAAGTTCAGTTGTTACGGTACTCTGTGATAGATGTTCCTTCATGTGTATCTAATTACTGCCCATCAGAAAGAAAATTATCTAATGAATGAATGCTCCAGGACTAAAAGTTGTTGGACTATATTTGACTTCATGTATAGATTCCAGCAATGCCTTGCTATAATCAAATGGCTGTAAATCTGCACTGAAAAGAGATATATACTGCTAGGAAATACTGAAACATGTAATCTATCTTACCGTTAAGCTTAGGGAAAGTATCAATTGTATATTATAATTTTTCTAAATGTGATTAGAAGTGTCTATCCTTCATTTCTCTCATTTACTGTTATAAGATTTCTTTTCATATGCTGTCATATGTCACTTATATTTGCAATTTAAAAAGCAATATTGTTGTTGCAGGTGTCTTAACAAAAAGAGTTCTTGAAGCCCAGAAAAACAGAGCGGCTCCAATGATGATGCTTTTTCCAGGTTGTTATTCTAAATCATACTTAAACGTTAATCCCCTATGCTCTTACCTTCTGTTAAAATTAGTGATCCTGGGACATTTGCCATCAAACTTGAGGGATGCAGCGCTTAAACTTGAGACATGAATAGAAAAATGATACCTGAAAATTTTCTATTGTGTGCAACTGATATTGTGAAGATTATCCTTGTGAAATGATAGTCCCTGTTTGATTGATCTTTTCGTTGATTTCAGAGGGTACAACCTCAAATGGAGATTACCTGCTTCCGTTCAAGTCAGGTGCCTTTTTATCGAAAGCACCAGTGCTACCAGTGATTCTAAGATATCCTTACCAAAGATTTAGTCCTGCTTGGGATTCCATTTCCGGTGTGAGTAACTCTTGACTTGTTTTCTATGTGCTTGTATCAGTATTATGTGTATAATAAGCCGAAGCCAAGTATTCCAACATTTTGCTGTACAAGATTACATAATGAATATCCATGATGTGGAGTGCAAGGATATACATATTTCAGTTCATGAACTGGTCATTCTAAGACGACTAGTACCACATATCGTTATAAGTTTTCACCTGAGTCACAAAATAGAGTAATGTGTCTATCACTACATTCATAATTTCAGTTGTGTTTTGGACTACTCGAGTCAGCACGGATCATAGCCTTCCCAAGTTTAAAGTTCATTTGGTCGAGCTTTATTTCAACCAATCTCTGGCTAGAAGTCTAATCCCCTAACAATGATGTAACTTGAGTTGCATTTTATCTGCAAATTCTTTCTATCATCAATTTTCCCAGGACTGAAAATATTCTTTCTATATATGTTCATTTGCAGCTGCGCCATGTGATTTTACTTCTTTGTCAATTTGTGAATTACATTGAGGTGATTCGGTTACCTATATACTACCCCTCAGATCAAGAAAAGGATGATCCAAAACTTTATGCACATAATATACGAAAATTAATGGCGTGCGAGGTATTCAGTTTTTTCCAATTCCAGATATCCGAAAGCTCTAATAATTATTGTTCGTAATGTGTTGTTCCTGAAACAGTGGAACTGTCCCTTAATTTTAATCTGCATTGCTGAAGTAGCTTTCTTATTCATGGTTGACAATAATTGTTTGCAGGGTAATCTAATACTCTCAGATATTGGGCTTGCCGAGAAGCGAGTCTACCATGCTGCACTAAATGGTAATAATTCGCCTGTAAGATTATTGATTTTGCTAATGGCCCAATACTCGTTTGCATGACCCTCTTTAGTTATTGCGGTGTAAATGTTTTTACACCTATGCCCAATATATCAAAAATCACCCATGTAACTAGGAAGATGCTTAAAAAAAAAAAAAAAAAAAAAAAAAAAAAAAAAAAACTAGGAAGATGCATGGTCAAAGTTTTAACATTTGCAAAAACAAGTACTTATATGTGTATTCATTCATTCTGCAGATTTCCTCCAAAGCTAAACTTGGATGCTTGGGGCCTGTAAATACTCTTTAAAGGCTGTTTTCTCTCCTGTTTGATACAAATTCTTTCATCGACCTTTTTTCTTGTATTGTATGTATTTCTGTAAGTGTGGTTCTATAATATTTTTCTTTCTTTGGGACCTGATATTTGTTGTTTCTCTTTACATGACAAGATTGTAGGTTAATCCTAATCTCTCTTAAACAGAGAGTCAAGTCTTTGCATTATCCAAAAGCTAAACTCTTTAAGCTATCATCCCTGTCCCATTAACCACGTTTGTCACGTACGGAACATCCATAAACTAAACCCCCACAGACTCGATTCTCCAACCCTAGAGCTAGAAAACACAAAAGAATGAAAAAGCAGCTAACTTTCCGACTCATTTCACCTACACTTTAAAATTGATAAAATAAAACCTCTTCTCTCTTGGTAGCTAGTTACTTAATTCATCAAAGTTGTCCTGACCACGGGAAGTTCCTGTGTAAATCCACATACCTTATTTCCTGGAGGGATCATCTAACATCACGTTGTCAACTGAGGAATCTCAACCACTTATCATGTTCAAATTAATTTTGAGATTAGCAAAACAAATGGTTGATGAATGATCATTGATTTCCACCCTGCGGTAGTGGGTGGCGATTTTTGAGCCCTGCTTTGAGGGTTTAATTATTAAAAGAATCAACAACAAAAAAATCACTAAAAAACTGATTGCTCATTGGCAATCAAATCAATTTGTTAAACTAATAGTCATTGGTAACTGGTTATGCCATTGTATTGAGGCAGGGAAACACGGTGAGGACGGAAATGTATATTACAGGTGCCACTTGGTTGTCGACGTAGAGTTAACGATTAGGGATTAGACGGTGGTGATTGATTAGATTTGAATTATCCAATGGATGAATTAGACATTAAATTAAATTGATTTTAGATCTAGATTCTAGTAAATCATGGAGTCATGGACCACAGATTGTGCTAGTAGTTGATAGCTAGGTATTCTTAGGTGTTAATCACTGATTAATGATTTTAATACTAATTGATTCGTACGATTAAAAGTAGAGTAATTTAATTAACCAATAGAATGCAATTACTTAGTAAATGCCCATAGATAATTAGGTTAGATTATAATAATTTTCAAAAGGAGGAAAAATTGAAGTTGGAAAATGAGGAAACAAACGTCGGAGGTGTCGGGATAAACATGACAGCCTTAAAATTAGGATTCAAAAGATTATCAAATTAGTGGTAAAACAAAACAAAGCAAAGGGATTAGGTACTCTAATCCAACATCAAAAACACAAGAGACTACTTCATTGCATGTGAAAGGGAGAATCCAATCAATTTTCTCCCCTACATTCAATAACACTCCTTTTCATGTTTTATCATTATTTCCATTCCTAGTTCTTTACTTAGTGTACTTATAAGACTTAAGAGTTACTCTTAATCAAATACTAAAACTATAATTCTTCCAAATGCCAACCTAGCATCCACAACCACTATGTAGACTTGTAGAGCATATCTCTAGATCATCATCTTTTTACCAGCTAACTAAACTTTCTTTAATCGACTTCTACTACTTTGATAACCCTGACCATAAAAAGATTAAAGATGAGTAGATAATTGTAAACCCTACCTATATATAGGATTGCCTAATAAACTTGAATTGGAAACCTAGCTAGTTAGGTGTGTGTAGGGCAGAAAATTTTGGATTTGACCCAATACATGACTTGGTTCAGCCAAACTACTACAGTGTCAGTTTCTTTCATTAAGTATGAAAGAATGAGGCTTTATCTTGCTTTCCTTAGGAGTGTTTTTATCCAGTTATATGTACTGAGATCATCTTCTTCTTCTTTTTTTACTATAAAAGGATAAATATTATCTCTTGAAGAGATAGTAATTAAAAAGAAGCATTCATCTCAGGTAAATCCAACAGTGACTCACACAAATTCTGACACACGGAACCTAATCTTTGAACTCAATCCTGTATATGTGCATGCATGCATGATTCAATGGAAAAATCTAGCCGGTGTGTACTTCAAAAGCAAAAATTCATCTAGATGGGTTTCATACTACCATACGTGTCCCCAGTTCGCATTTACTTCATTTTTTGTGATTTATTAATGTTAGAGTGTAAGTGGCGTAGTCAAATTTAGTTGCCAAAATTGGATGTAAAAACTGTTACTAGTAATGTCATCAAGACTTTGTAGAACTATATATATATTGGGAAATTATGATAAGTGTTTTCCTTTTGAAACACAAATGCTTTTCATTGTCATCCATTTGGATTTTGGACTCGGCTAGCTCTTGCTCCACCTCACCGCGGATTCTCTTTGTCTGTGTACTCTATTGGATTATTTCTATCCAGTACCCAAAAGGAAAATGATTCTGATCCAATGTAACATACTCATATGGGACCAACTATATGTGACCCTAAATTCTATTGAGCAAGTACTCAAACAAGAGAACCACATAAATAGCAATGTGCACATACAGTCCCAATAATGAAGTGAATGCATTTAATCTGAGCCGTTGCAAGACCTATTTGCCTAGATAACTGGCTCCGTTTTTGAAAGATCGGCAGATCCATTTCCACCTATCAACTCAGTCGACCAACGATTTGTGATGGCATCATTTCACGTGGATCAACAGTAATTTATCACAGATTACGAATAATTAATTAGCTGAATCGAAGATTAGGGTTTTACTTTAATTTAGGTGTCTAGTGAAACTTTTGTTTTTAGTTTTGTCAAAGTAGAGGCACGATAAGCTGGCGGCTGGCTGACCAAATTTAAATAAACCAAGGCAAAATATATTGTGATTGGATAGGATTAAAGTGCGAAAATGGGGGGTTGGTTTAGTGTTGCTTGAATTAGTGACACTTGTAACTACAAAGGACAGTGGTCCCCCAGGGGTTTGGAAACCGCGACACGTGTTCGCATCTGCATGTGGGGTTTAAGAAGTTTGGTCAGTGGCGTGGGAGCTGTCTCTTTCCCACCACTTTTAGATCACTCATTTCTCCCTCACTCCGTTCCGTCGTTCCAGGTTCAGAGACTGCCCAGTTCTAAATTACTAAACACACCCTGGTTAAGATAAGGTTAGTACTAATCACTATGTGATTATTATACAATTTTAATTTGATAAACAACAACAACCGGTCTTTTTACTTTGCGAGTAACAAATTTTAACTGGATAAACAAGAACAAAATTATGTATGGTTTTTGGTCGTTGTTTTTCACCATTAGAGGCAGGAAATGCATGGGCATGTATATAGCTGCTAGAGATTTCAGAAGAAGGGTGACGATAGATAATGGGACAAGAAACAACCTAAGTGATGTCTCTAAAAATGTGAATTAAGGAACTAAACAAACCCCTGATTGAACCATTTCTTTGGTAATAATTGAGGGAGATATATAACGACTAATTAAGGTTTAAGGTTGGGGACCCTTAAGATTGTCCGAATAATGTGTTCACACGAAGATTAGATTAAAAAATTAAGGCTACAACTCTAATCCATATGCGTCCGTACATATTACTTTTGGATTTTTATGAAATTGAATAAATTTTGTGAAGGGAAGACGAAGAAGGGTAAAATGGGTATAGAATAATGTATATGTCTACATTCACTTTGTATCCTTGTTTCAGGAAGAAAAAATAATGGTGGTGTACTCGATATTCCGTGCTGACGTACTACCCAACATCCCGTTTTCATTTTTTGATCACAGCATTCCTTAAATACCCCTCACATTCAATCTTAAGTGTTGTTCCACACTCCACAGTAGTCTTCTTCTCTCTAGTGCTCGATCAATCTAATCTTACACCCAATAAGGGGGATATAAAAGTCATTACAGAGTCTCACAGCTCTAGCATTTGCCACTACTGTAAATTGTTCAAAAATACGGGATATTCTTGTAACTATTCGTTATAAATAGACTACATGCTATGCACGAACTCACTACAACTTCGAAGAAAAAGAAACAAAAGAAAGAAAACTCAAAAGCTTATCTGCCATTGGATAGCAGAAGAGAAAGAGACTAACAAAAATTGTGAGGAATAACTGGTCAAATCAAGCAAAGAAATTTTAGAGAGAAATGGAAGATGATCAAATGTTCCTGTACTCCCAACAAAGTGAGGCCAACTCATACAATCAAATGGTTCCAACAGAAGGTTAGTTATTAGTACTTACAAATACAGTAGTTATAATTTTCATGTTCAGAAACAGGGTTCATTCATGGGTTTCATTCAAACTATTTACTAACTAAATGTGATGCTGTTTGTATTACAGGAGAAACAAAATGTAGAAGGAGGAGAAAGAAGAACAAAGTCGAAAAGATCAATGAAGATATTGGTTTCCGAAAGAGAAAACTAACCGATGAACAAGTTCGACTATTAGAGTTAAATTTTGGAAGCGAACACAAGTTAGAATCAGACAGGAAAGATCGAATTGCTCTGGAATTAGGCTTAGACCCACGTCAAGTAGCAGTTTGGTTTCAAAACAGAAGAGTAAGGTGGAAGACAAAGAAGATAGAAGAAGAATACTCTGAACTAAAAAGGGCTCATGATGGTGTTATGGTGGAAAAATGTCATCTCCAGTCCGAGGTATACATACATATCTTTTAAGCTAAACATATTTATCTTCCTCCCCTCATTCATATTGAAGAAATGCTAGCTTACAGATTATTGACGAAATTATTTTGGCTTGTAGGTATCAAGGCTCAAAGAAAAACTAATGGAAGCTGAAAAACAAATACAGCAGCTTAAGGAGCGATCTATTGATCATACAAGCAATCTTTCAACGGGTAGTCCTAGCTCATCATGTTTTACAGTTGATGGTGGTGATCCAATGTTCATGCCAGACGGGTTCGATAATAACTTTTTCTATGTTCCAAATGGAGATATTAACTATATTCATGGTATGGAATGGGTTCAAGATCTATATGGAAGCTTGCAATAAACAAGAACTAGTTCTTAATTAGTCGTATGATTCTTCATTATCATTAGTATTATTATCGTGTAAATTAACTCAATCTAGGTTCTAAATAATGCTGTAAATTAATCATCTATCTATCAATTGGTAATTAGCATTTTGATTTACTCTTCTCCTGCTTTTCCTTTTCATCAGTGTTTTTTAGTTTGGTACATGTTAGAAAATCATTTTCTTGTTTTTCAGGCTGTTTTGTTTTTCATTTGTTGCACCATCGCTATCTTAAGCTAGCTCATCACCATTAAACTTGATTGACGAATGTATAAAAAACAAAACTATGGTCCCATAATCCCATTCATCGGATGAGCTTGCTTTTACGAAAACTATTAATCTTCGAGGAAAATGAGGTCAAAGATAAACAAATTTCACCGGCGATTCCACGTGATAATGTTCCCTCGAAAACACACAGCTTGACGTAAACAGTGATCGCTATCGCTTCTAATTAGAAAATTAATTAACACAGCCTGACACTTCGGTAGCACTTAATATTTGTTTTAAGGGAGCATTATTAAGAAATATGAATTCCGCATTCGCAATCCAAATCTTTCTTAGTCAACCTCTAAATGAGCTGATGATGCGATAACCTTGAAAACTTTACATCCAATTCGGACTTTCAAGTAAAGAACTAGTCTCAGAAACCATCTGGTAACCGGTATGGAGCTCGGAGAATAAACACATAGAACAGTGACAAGCATAAGACTCACAATCACAAAATAGCATATTTTCAGAGACCGGGTTTTGTTGCTACATGAGAATACAGCGGTTACAATAGTATATAACTACAACCATCCCAAACAAAAAATCAAGGGAGAGAATGAAATCCAATCCCAAGATGTCCCTACATTGCATACAAAACACAAATCAATCATCCCAACCATCAGCTGGTCGGCCCTCTACTTCTGAAGATTTATACAGAAGAGATTCAATGACCAACTGTGACGAGGGATTTTTTCTTTCGCCTGGTTGTAGGAGAGATGGTTGAAGGAGATCCACATTTTTGACAGTTTCCAGTTGAAGTGAATTACAAGTGGTTTTCTATGTTCGTACCTTTGATGCTCTACTACTGGACCTTCTTAAATCCCATTGTGGTAAGCAACCTTTCAAGGGAGAGTGCAGAAACATTGAAGATGTTGATAACTGCTTTTGCCTAGTTGAGATTGAAGACCAGCAACTAAATGTGGTAGTTCTCAACCTCTTCTTCTCATTGTCATCTTCGTAGCTTTGGTATTTCAGTTCAGGATCGTGGACTCTAACTGCAGATACTCTAAGGGCTTCAGGAAGTAGGCAGTTGCAAAGAGACCCTGTCATAACAAAGAAATCGAGACAATGAATCTGAATGCAGAAGAAAAATTGAACGTGTGGCCCGTAAGATGCAGAGAAGTTAAAAGCGGAGAAATAAGGGAGAACAAATAACTAAGGAGTAAAGGCTTTAAGTAAGCTCCAACAAAAATATCGTATCGCAATGTGAAGAAAATATAGAGACAACTGGAAAAGGAAATTAAAGAAGCTGCATGTCCACCCCAAGAGGAAAATATTATACATTGGCCTAAGTTATTTCTGAAGCAACATCTAGAATGCAGCACACACCAGAAAATATGTTTGTGAACATGAAAAAGAGCAATCACATACCTATCCTGGCAAGACGATTCACCCATTTCGGGATTTGATTTCCAGTCAGCCTGTAGCAAACATCCTTGCAGAAATGATTGCAGTTCTTAACGATCAAGTGATATGTATCACCATTGTAACTCGTGGAATGTCTCTCCATAAACTCCCTAACCTGAATTGGGTCCAATGTTGTTGTTCCAATAAATATTGACTTCCTAAATTTGAACCCAGGGCACTGCCGAGGCTCAACTTCAAATACACCACTTGTTGGGCAATCATGAGCTCCAAATGCATATTCTACACCATGAACTGTAAAATGAACATGATCAGTAGGACACAAGATAAAAAGATAAAATGCAGGATAAGGTAGTATCAAATAGATTCTCCATTTTAGGATTGGTTCTGCAATAACAAGATACTCCACCAAAAAAGAGAGCATATGCAGGAAGTATTATCATATTTTAAGCATTAGTACATAAAAATGGGTAATTATTCCTGAATTGAAATTACAAAGAAGTAACGGTGGTGCACATGCTATGTGACTACTAGAAAGTAAACTATATTACCTTCCACACCAGAGTGAAAGATCCCTACGCCTGCCCAGTAGACATAGCCATTCATGGGAGTTAAGTCGTACACGTTGAGATAAACCGGTGTATTGCCTGGTCTAATGCCTGATGAACGCACTTTAGAAAACAAGCAAAAACGTGTAGCCGACTTGTTTCTTAAGCGGAGAGGAACAATGGAGTGCCATCCTTTCTTTGATCCTGTTTTCATGTTTAACCTAAAAGTGGAACCACGAAATACTAAACCCTACTTCCAACCTGCAAAACATGAAACGAATATTGTATCGGTCAATTTTCGTAACAGAAGCCAATACAAGAAACCCAAAAAAGAACACAAACAACATGCATTGCTGGACCAGAAAAGCTCAAAATATTTTCAATTAAAAAGCACTAAGCAGATATTAAGCCAAAACACAAAGTTAAGTTTAATTTTCACAAAAGTAGCACTAAGTAGGCTTTGTGTCACCATCTATCATCCCAAAAGTAGAATCACTGACTGGACACTACTCTCTTGCTTATCCCCTAAGCTCCCTTCATATGTACAAACAAGCTCTTGTCAACTGGCCAACTATGGCTTCGAACAGGGAAGACACACGGCATAATTCCATTTAGTATATTTCAGCTGACAAAGTTAATAGTGTATCTAATCATAAACTCTGTAAAACTGAAACAACCCCAAATTGAGAATAACAGAAAAGAAATACACAGACATATGAAATTTTAGGCAATTCTTAATTTTTCAGTAATAATCACATAATTGCTTCTTCTAAATCACCAAAAATGGCTTGTAAAAAACATGGAGATAGCTCTATTAACCTACCAAACTAACCTAGAAAATCCCCAAAGTGTTTAGTAGCTCTCCTTTTCAACATGGAACACAAAAAGAAAGAAATTGAAGATCTTTAACTGTCAACTTCATAATTATGTTTTACTATAAAGGTAAATGCAGTCTTAAGAGAAGTAAATCATGGAAAAATTATACAGAGAAAAAGGCAGCTGAAGTAAAAAGAAAACCTAAGATAATCAAATAGGGTTTCACCAAGTATACAAACAAGAAAGAATAAAAATCCACACTTTACTAGGTTTCTCTAAATCTAAACGAAAATCTAAAATGAATCTAGCTCAACCTTCAAGAACAGATCTGGCATTTAAAGACAAGAACAAAAATCCCAACAAAATCAGTAAAAATGAATCTAGCTCAACCTTCAATGTCAGAATAATTGAGAAGAATCTGAAGAAAAAACTTGACAACCCTTTAAAGAAAATGAAAAACCCAGAGAGAATCACTAACCTGTTTGAAGAAAAAAAAACCCAGTCATAATCATAATCATCATCATAAAGAGAACCCTACATTGTGCCTTTGAAGTCCCATTATCATCATCATCACAGTAGAAACAAAAACACCCAAATTTGCTCTCCTTCAAATCTACTCATTTCTGACACAGTATAGTCCTTGAATATAGTCTCTTCCTCTTAAAAGAAATTGAATAAAAAAAGAGAAACCAGATAGAGGGAAGAGATATAAAGAAGAAGAAGAAGATGAGAGAGAGAAGAGATATAAAGGAATTCCAATGAAACAAGAGGCAATGAAGTACAGCCCTCTCTCTTTCTTTCTTTCTATCTCTCTCTATTAACTCTCTTTGTTGTGTTTTTCACTCTACTATGCTTTTAATCTTCATTTTTTTTTTCTGACTTGTTTTTGGATTACAGAGGCATGTTTTATTTTCCCTATCCAAAGAGACTACTTTTGTTATATAAAAATTCTCTATTCTCCCCCACTGTATTTCAATATTCTCACTTGATGTCTGTGACAAAATCCACTGAACAATAGCTGCTGATGTTACAAGGTTAAATGTAAGTTTTTTCCGTTTTAGGAACTTTAATTTATTACAGTACATGATGAAGTATCCGTTTTATTAATTAAACCCAATGTGCTGTAACTCACTACGTATTTAGTAAGTGTAACGTCCGGTGCGGTGAAAAGTAATCCATTCGACGGTTGGACATATAGCGCCGGCAGCAGAGCCTACCACCAGTACAGAGGGGAAACCCAAAAGGCAATTGGTTGGGGGGGAAATTGATTTGATAGGGCAACTGACAGGGCAACATAGGTAAGGCGTGCTTGGTCTGCCAGCAGCTGTGGGGGCAAATTCTCCATGGACCATGTTGGTTCCACTCATGGTTGTTAGTGTCACTCTAGTCGGGAAAGCTAAATGCATAGAAAGGTGCTAATTGGTTGTCAGTTACTCTTTGTCCATCTACGAGCATATTTCTCTTTGCTCTTGGTTTGATTATGCCATCAGTGTGCGTGACACCATATATGTCCATATAAATTTATGCTCTTAATAGGGTACATCTTATCTCGTTCAGTTCAAGAGTTAAATTTTAGTGAGCAATGGCAACCCTGCAATTTTTCACAAATGTACATATATGAATACAGCCATACAACTACAAGAGCTTGCCAGCTCTTTCTTTCATTGGTAATCATACAGCAGAATCCACAGCTACTTGCGTCTATGACATTATTATTAGCAAATAATCATAGAGGCTTGCAATGAACATAAGATTCTCGAACTCATTAAGATAATGCCAACAACTTCGTCAAAGACAGAGAATAATTTAGTATCACCTGGAAAGACAAGAAGTAAAATCGAGCCCACATGCTTTACGGGTTTTGCCTGTCTGCCTCTCTTTGTGTGTGGGTGGGTGGGGGGTGGGGGGAATCGACGGCCCAGGAGAGATTTAATTACCTAATTCTATAGCTGGATTATCCTTCCTCCCAATGTAGTCAAGAGACTCAAGACGCGAAGATCTCATTAGGAATCTCGGTTTCGGTCAATGCTCCAGATGGACTTTTTAACCTCGGCAAGATGAGATTTGACCTAAAAACTTTCCGAGACGGTCTTGTTGTGACCGAGCTTTCGTCGAGATAAATTTTACATATTAAAATTCAATAACAAAAATCAAATACAACCATAAAAACCAAGAAGAGAAAAAAAATATTTTCTATTAGTATATTTTTTTCATGTTTCGATATGTATAAATTATGAGTATAAAATTTGAAAATAAAGATTCGGAAATTTCACAGAGAATCTTCCCGAGTTAAAGTTGTCTCAGTGTCTCGGACCCTCGGTCCCCGCCGATACAAGACCGAGACCCAAAATTAACTACATTGCCTCTGCCTATGTTCTAATGTTCTACTGGGTAAGGGATGAGCCCATGTACAAAAAGTTAGTGGTTATACCAACTTTGACTAAAGGTTTGGAATTTTGCAACCACTTAATGATTTTAGTCCAAGTCAGTGGTTATTAAGCCATATTACTTTTTGTTCTACATTTTCGCTTTCTTAGATTCTGATTGTGGGGATTTTGTTAGAGCAGTGCTCGGTTGAACCCACCAAGCATTGGTATGTCAACGTTGATTATCAAATTTAGTTCCAAAACTCAGTGTTGCTTGATTTGATTACTAGAGTCAACTTCGCTAGGTCAGATTGGGAACAGAGAAATGTTGAGGCATGCTCTTGTTATTTCGCGAAGAAACTGAAGAAGTATCGACGCTAACGAACACATCATCCTTCAGTTTGAGGTTAATTACAATAGACTTGACTTCTTCCATTTCTATCTTTGTTCTTTCAAGTTAGTGCTACTGAAAAATATAACATACGAAATAAAGTTTGTTTACTTGTCTCTAGTATTGGTAACTTGGTCATTATGCTATGATCAAAGTATCAAGGAATGATATACTAGTTGTTTTATACAACTTGAGCATATAGAGTTACGAAGTATAGTTTATTTATTAACTTCGTGAATCGATATTACACGAATTGGTAATTCGTTTTTATTTAGTGTACTGAACTTCTGAATGAATTCAAACCTTGGGATTATCTTTTGAAAGCTATTTCATAAATATAATTTCAGGAAGTAGACTTGGGAAACTTGTTTTCGTAGTTGAAAATAGATTCCGGACTGATTCCCAGACCGGTCACAAATCAGATGCGATCCTGACATTGTTCAATTATGTTTTTACATTTTAAACCCTAGAATATAGATGTAGAACCTCGCGTCCTCTGTATCGTTCGATGATAAAACCTAATAAAACGTGTCTTACGAAGTCTTAAAAGTCCCCTTAAATTCCCGTAACAAACCTAGGGTTTGGGATTATTCCAGAACCAAGCAAAGTGTGGGATCGGTCCTGGATTGGGATCGACCCCGGGATCGGTTCTCAATCCTTTGAAAATTGTTCTGCACATAACTTTCTCATACAAACTCGGAATGACCTCCTTTTTTTTGCGTTTCCTTTGCATCTTTATTCTCTACAAAATAAGCATGGCATTGATAGCAAAGTATAGTAAATTATTCACTTATCAAATTCCCTCACACTTAGGCTTAGTTTGGTATTGATGCAGCTTTTGTAAAAGCACTTTTCTGTTGTGCGTTGTTGTGCTGTGCTATGAGAAAAAAGCAGTTAGACGTTTGGTAAAATATTAATTAAAGTTGAAGCTGATTAAAAAACAATCAAAGTGTGTTTGGTAAAATTTCAGATTCAACCATTGTTGTTGTAGCAAATGACAAAAACAGACATATCTCTGATAGTAGTTTTATTCAATTTTATTGGGTTTAAAAGTAATTAATATTTTTATTATATAATATCAATGTTCATACTAATTATATCACTATTATTATGATTGTTAAAAAATTATTTTATTTAACCACTTATATATATATATATATATAATTTTCAAACAAAAAATGAAACTAAAATTAAGTAATTACTTAATATTTGTTTTATTTTTACAGTTGACAAATTAAATAAAATAGTATATAAAATAGTTTGAAAATAAATAAAAAAATATTTAAAAAATGCAATATAAGGAATAGTAAAAAAAATTGATTGTATATAAATTTAAGGGTAACTTTTGTCATTTATAAAATAAAGTAGGGATAAAAATGATAAATCAAGCATTAAATTTAGGTGGGACCACAACTTATTCTTTTTTAGCTTTTAAAAGCTCCTCCTCCCCAGCTTTTAAAAATTGAGGAATTTGGGAAGTGCTTTCGATAAAAAGCACTTTAATTTTTTTTTACCAAACATCAATTTCAAAAATTATTGACATATATAGGTTTTGAAAGCGCTTTTGGCAAAAGAAAAGCTTTACCAAACTCATCCTTAGCTTTTGTCAGTCCTCTAGCAAATTCTACCCAACCTAAACTAAAGCCTAACTCGCTTTCGCTGGAATTACAGTTACGCTTAGCATGTGCAACAAGCCTTTGAATCCCTAGGTGCCCCTAGCGGACGATTTATAATCCTGTGAGGATTTATAAGTGGTATACCTATAAAACCTACTCAAATTTCTAGTTAGTCAAGAACGACTAAGGATAGACACTGAACATAAGTTCTTTAGCTACAAGAATCAATATCCCACATGAATTCTAATCATCACATATAAGCAATTACTTTCGTGTGACATTTATATAAACAAGCAAAACTCTACTTAGGTAGACATTGAACTTATACTTGATGCAATGTTTTTCAACATTATGCATAATACTCGCGAATCTACACTTATATATGAAAATATATATGCTACTTCAATCATATGGATATATAAGAAAATAGAGATGGAATAGTGAAGTGTGTAGATGTTGACTGAGGTGAACGATGTTACCCAAAATAATTACATGAATGTTGTGAAAGGATTTCCGTTATATAGCACAATAGTTGAAATTAGCACATATTTTACTGCCAACATGATTAGATCTTTTGAATCTAAGCGCATGTTCCTTTCAGCAGATTATATGATAGTTCCCGTGGATCCTGCATTCCACTCTTGCTTAAGAGGCGGAGACAGGGAGAACACACATACATATTGATATCCAAGTGTCGATAACCACATCAAATATTTTAGATTTACTATATAATAACAATGTGGTTGCCCTCGAGCTTGATTTTTTATTCTGGCTCGGTTTTTCGAGTGTATAAGACAATTGCATATTGAATTTTTTTTCATTGTCTATGGGGCTTTTATCTCAATAATGATTCATCATTGCTATAGCATCAAGGTAATACTAGGGTCCCACCAAATCACTTAGAGAAACATATAAACTGCAAAAGAAAAACAAAAGTGATTTAGTTTTGATAGATTATGAGTAATGCGTGCACAAGTTCTCGTCTGTATTTTTCAACGACTATCATCCTATCTGTAGCACTCGATTTAAGCATTCGAATATGAATATGAATGGACCATTTTCCCCCGGATTTGACAAATATTTTATATCGAAAAGAACCGTTTTTATCTACCAAGAAGGTTCACTACAAAAGTGAATACTAGTACCAATATACTAAAAAATCATGCTTAAATACTCCTGCACACTTATACTCTAAATTACCCTCAATGTTTAAAACCGAAAATTCTAATTTCTGACTTAACAACCTACTACCCTTTAAAACTGTACAAATGGGTAATGAATTAGGCAAAAATTCTTATATGAAAATTTCCCACCTACGTCCTTTATATATATAGCATTTGAAATGGCATAATGTTTCCATAAAAGGTATGACAGTATGGCCCCTGAACTGACGAACGTGCAGTCTGGAAAAGTTCTAAAAAATTCCAGAACTTAGATGTCCATGCCAATTACTCCAACCTAACAGACTCTGGATTAAGATTTTCTTTCTAGAAAAGAAAGGTATGTCTTTCCCCTTCAAAAGTTCAGGTCAACCGTTTAACCGAACTCCGGACAAAGTCCTTAGAGTTGTTTTGGTAAAAAATGGCACAGTCAGAAAGTTTTTGGCGAAAATAGTTTTTCGTGAAAACTTTTATTATAAAATAGACTTTATAAAATTTAAGATGAGAATGCAAGATGTAATACGCAAACAAAAAAAAAAAACTAAAAACAAAAAGGGATAAAAATAGAAAATTAATGGTTGCCTCCCATGTAGTGCTTCGTTTAACGTCCTTAGCCAGACGCTTTTGTTATCGTCCGTACACCAATAATATGAATATCTGGGGATCCTACCAAATAATAATATGCAATTCCAATTATCTTCACACAAATGTTAGCGTAGTAGAGTACTAGTGAAACTATTATTTGATGGAAGTTTCCCCCACACTTAGTTCTTTCTACATCCGGAATTGTATAGAAAACGTAGAATCTGGAAACTTCAATAGGTTCCTTTCGGTCAACATGCACAGTATTAGAATCAAACAAATCTAGTGGTGTATATTTAGAGGAAAAGTAATCCTTAAGAATTTTAGTAGCACATATACCCAGCCATAACTGAGGTAGTTCTTTAAAAATTGGATTAACAATTCTTTCGGAAACTATTTCCATTTTGGAAAGAGGATCAAAAGATACAAAATAATGTTTTAGGATTAGAAAAACCTTTTACAAAATCTTGCATTATTGGATCCTCATCATTCTTAAAGAAATTATTAGAGCACATATCGGTTGAACCTACCAAGCGTTGGTATGTCAAGTTTGGTTGTCATATTTAGTTCCGAAACTCGAGTCGCTTGATAGGTGAACCAGAGTCAAGGTTAGACTAGGAACGATAGAAATATTGGGACCTGCTCTAGTTACTCACAGAGATCTGAAGATGCATTGAAGACAACAAAGTCACTATCCTTCAGCTTGAGATTAGTAACTACAGACTTACTTGTTTCATTTCTATCTTTATTCTTTCAAGTCTTTTATTCATTGAAAACATAACATGCGAAGTTGTACATACATACATACATATATATATATATATATATATATACGAATCTCTAGTATTAGTGACTTGATCATTACATAATGATCAAAGTGGCAAGAAAATATATATTAGTTGTTTCATACAACTTTGGTATATTGGATTACGAAGTATAATGTCTATCTTTTGAACTTCGTAATTGCAACATAAATACTATCTTTGTTACTTGTTACTAGACTGTATAATGAATTTAGGTTGATTCCATGCCTAGAAAACTATGTTTAACTACATGAGTTTAAGGAAATAAACTTGTAATGGGATTCAGTGGTCCGATTCCTATTGGGGATCTATAGCAGGGCCAACCCCTACCTTGGGGATCCCTTGCAGGACCGGTCCCAATAGCAAAACGTATTTCCAGTTTCATATACACTTTAGAGTCTGTGTGAATATAGGAATATAGTTTGCTATTTAGGAAAGTTCAAGATGTTGACATAATGGGTAATTTAAACATATGCTGAAATATTATTTATTAGTTGTGCAAAGATATTCCTTGATACTCAATGTGAGATCCCAAACCGAAATATTTGGGGATCTTTTATTAGGGTTTTCGGATTTGTGTGTATTTACTTCCCAATAAGTAAAACATATCTCTGGAAGATATATTAGTAAAGTATACTTGTATGCTAGTTAACATTGAGTTGTCAATCAAGAGGTGAAATATTGAGTTGTCATCCATGAGGGATTTCGGTATATTGGTTGGAATTAGACAAAACCGAAAAGTGGTATTTATTGCATATCTTTTGATATTTTCGGTTATGAAAATTCCCTGGTGTCCAAACTACCTTGGTCTATAATAGTGAAGTCAGTCTTCTTAAAACTCACCCTGACACTCGCACTTCATTTTTTAGTTAGGGTGATAGTCGACTAATAGTACTACTTGTAATACTGTTCTGCAGAGGAGAGCAACCTAATTAGTCAAAATCTCTTATATCCGGTCATTCAAGTCTTTAGTGGGATCAAGAAGCGTCTACGAGTACCGTTGGTGGGAAACTATAATCATATTATTATTTTAGTTTTCTTTGATTATTATTTAATTTAGAACTCACGAGATATAGAGAAGTTCTTGTTTATTCCATGGTCCTTCACTTATGATATAAGTCCACTTAAGAACTTTGAAAATTTGACTACTACAGATCTAAGTGATTCTAGATTTGTAAGATATATCTATTGATTTTCCATTGTTAACAGACTCCGTTCTGTGCGGCAAATTAATAGAGAAATCAAGTTGTTTTGCAGGTTGTTACTTTAAAAATTAAACTGAAGACTAAAAATTTTGATGATTTGAAGACTTTGTAATACTATTCTGGTGAAGAGAGTAACCTAATTAGGCGAATCTCTTACATCCGCTCTTTAAAGTCTTCTGTTGGATCAAGAAGCTTCTACGAGTACCATTGGTGGGAAACTAGAACCATATTGTTACTTTAGTTTTCTTTGATTATTATTTGATTTAGAACTTACGAGATAGTTATCTTCCAGATAAGTTCTTGTTTATTCCATGGTCCTTCTCTTCTGATATAAGGCGACTCAAGAACTTTGAACATTTAACAACTACAAATCTAAGTGATTCTAGATATGTAAGATATATCTATTGATTTTCCATTGTTAACAGACTCCGTTCTGTGCGAAAAATCAATAGAGGAATCAAGTTATTCTACAAGTTGTTACTTTGAAGATTAAATCGAAAACTGAAGACTTTGTTCTTTTATTCTGATTTTGGTGTGACTTTCTGTGGTTGAAAAGCTGTTTATTTATGTAAATATAAGTCTTTTGAGATCTACAAGTTGTTTATGATTTTTTTATTATAAACCTTGTAATCAAGATTGATTACTTCGGTAGTCATTGTCTTGATTAATCTCTTAACCTAGGAGTTTTTGATCTGGTAACATATCTTAAACGGAAGATCCCTGACCGTGATTTTATCATGTACTTTGGCACTGGGATTGGAAAGTGAGTTTGGTTACCAAACAGTTTTAATCCTTTAATTGTCTGGAGTACGATCTAAAGGAATCTTGTCTTACCATTTGAAAGACTGGTAGCAGAAGTATTTGTCAATCATTAATCAGATCTGGTCCTAAAGTGAACAATTGTTCTGCTAGGATATCTAGTATTTGATGAGTGCCAAATATTGCATATTTCTACATCTATTTATTGGCATTTAACTCATCTTTTGTGCTCAGAAATTAGATATTATCCCAGATTCTGTGTTTTCTTTGTTTTCAAGAATAAATATTTGTACTAATTAATTTTGTGTTTTTAGGTAGTAAATAAAGTTCGGAGAAGTTGAGGAGCCAAAAGAGCAGAAAATTGGAGACGAGCGTCTATGGAGCAAAAAGCCAAAGCCCGCGCGCAACAGTTGCAACCCAACAAGGAGCAACCCATCTACAAGACATGGGCCCAAGCTATCCAAGACCCGCTCCACGACCCGGATTCGAGCCCGTCCTTTCCGAGCCGTTAGATTTGATCTAATCTTCATCCAACGCTCGCTCCAGCTCCTACACATCATCTCTCGATGCTCCCGTTCAACACCACACCACCTATATATCACCCTATCGACCTAACCATTTCTCTTCTTCCCTTCTCTTTCTTCTTCACCCGACCATCTCAGAGAAACCACCTCCTTCACCCATACCTGTTACAGAGCCACCACCTCACCACCCACATCTTCTTCCCTGACACCACAGCCACCAACCGCACCACCTTCTCCCCCTAGCTTCTCTCTATCTCACTCATAGCTTCTTCCCTAGAAGCTAAGTCTGAGATAGGAAGAACTAGGGTTAGGGTTACATCAAATCAAGGGAAAATCAGAGTATGGAGTTCTCAGAGCCGCACAAGCAGAGGAGACAACTGATTAGGTTTTTGGGTAAGAGGGTATTCATTTTATTTTCTGTTTTGAAGAGAATTAGGGTTTGGTATTTGCTTGTATAAATAGGGCTTATGAGTGTTTGTTTGAGGTTATGCTGGCTAGCCCAGGCATAACTTTAGTGTAATTTATGTTTTAATTGCTTTGAATCATGTTCTAAGTTCTTAACTAGGGTGTTGTTGAAACCCCTGATAATGTGCTAAGTAATTCATCTTCATGTTGTGTTCTTGTCATGCTTCATTGTTTTAGAAGTATTGAATTAGCCATTTGATCACATGAACCTGTGATAGAGTGTACTGTAAGAAGACACTCTATACTAGGGGGAATGTGTGAGATTAGCCAATACCTTATCCATGGTGTTCTTCCCTGGAATGAATCGAGAATATAGTGTAATTAGGAATTGCCTTAGCATAGGATCAGGTGGTGGATTCACTGCCCTAGTGCTCTTTCCCTAATTGTTACAACCTGTTGCTACCTTAGTTCACTGTCACAACTCCAACACCTCAGTCGTATCGACACCAACCATATTTGTGTTACATTTCATAGAAATCAGTTTAAGTAAAGCCATAGATCAACATAAGCATCCCATTTCCCTGTGGATCGACCCGTATTTGCCCAGTTCTGCATTGTAGACACTGCACTTGCGGTTTAACAAGTAGGCATAAAAACAAACCACTTCCCAAGCCTACCAAGTTTTTGGCGCCGCTGCCGGGGACTTGGCGTGTATTGTGTCGACTATTGGCTTGTCTTCACTGTTTTTCAACTCACCCTGTACATATTTGCTTTGAGTTATTACTTTTACTCCTTTATTAGTGTAGTATAGTGTAGCTGTTAGTTTTCTTTTTCATTACATCCTTTATTGCACTCTGTTCTTGCATTGTTGCATTGGTAAATCTTTTAATCTCCCTGTTGTTCTTGTCTAAGTTATATGTAACTCTACACCCACAAGCTCTGCATCTTTGCCTAGTAGTGTCACTTAGTGTAATTATCTTGTCAATATCTGTAGCTTAGTTGCAACATTAGTGTTAATTCTGCATTGCATCTTCTATTGCATATATTTATCATCTTAGAGTCTCTTGATTATAGCTTAGTAGTAAGTTCAAGCATATTTGCACATCTGCATCCTCATCTATGCATTGCATCTCATAAAACTCTACACTCTACATTGGTAGCATCAGTTATATAATTCCCTGTCATCTGTGCTCATTCATTGAAAGTAAAGAGTTGTAAGCTCATAGTGCATTGCACTTCCAATCTCAGTCAGCATCTGGCCTGCTACCTTGCTTATCCCATCACATTTGTGTCATATCAGCTGCATTGTGACCTCCAATTACTAATTGCTAGACCCTCATCTTTGCTAGCTGACTTTGTGTAGTGATTTTGTTAATGTAACATCCACATTTTTGGAAACTAAAACTTTCTCTTGAGTAAACAGGTGCTTGTAACCTCTGTTGTATAACCAAGGAAGAGAAGATAAAGGCGCATAACTTGAGTTCTACAACACCCTGAGCAGCCCCTGCAATTTATAGGATTCAGGTGAGTGACTCCTTGATAGTTGAATATGCTCTTTGTGCCTCATAACTGCATGATAAGACCTGCAAAACTCTGAGCCCATGCAATTGCTAGTTTCCATCTGAAAGACTCCGCGCTAGCTGAGTTTGATGTCTCTTGTGATGTATCTCTGATTTAAAATAGATCATGATATATGCATGTATGAACTTACCACATCTTTCATGAGCTGTACCTCATTGCTATTCTGCTAAGCTATGCATAACTAAAAGTCTGCTGAGCATCTTTGTGTCTTCACCTGTGAGTCGTTACTCCCTGACAATCTCACTACCCTAATTGCATGATAAAACCTGTGCTAGGTAGTGCTCACACCCTAAAATCTGCGCTTGTATGTTTTGTGACCTTAGCTTCCATCTGCTCTGAGCCGAACTCCAGCCCCTGAAGCTGTGAATTGAGCGGCAGATTGGTTAACCAAGTTAGCGTTTATCCCTAGTTGACATCACTTGAGTAGGGCACCCTGTACCCTTATGCATGCTTGAATTGCTTTAAACCTTGTGTGAGCTGTTGAGCTTAAGTTGCAGACCCTGTTGAGCTAGGTTGTTGCCAGCCCACTTCATCTGCCTTGTGCCTTGTATGACCCTGTTGAACCATATCTGAGCAACATTTACTTCCTTGTTCTCTGAGTTGCACAGTGCATAGTTACTTGAAATCCCATTGGAAAGCTGAAATGTATGTTGTGGTGTAATCTGTGCATTGAACCATTGGCTGAGCTAGCTGTGAGGTTGAACTTGGATAGTCAGGCTAGATGCAAACCAAAGAGCATAACTCATCTAAGCATAACCCTGAGCATAACCCTGACCATGTGGCTGCGTGCCTTGGCTGATTGCCAGTGGTGTTCAACCTTGACCTTGTAAGCCTGCAAGCCTATTGAAACCCTGTCAACTGGCCCTGAAAACATCAAATTGTGCCTCTGTGCAAACCGGTGTGTTTTCAAATGTGTTGTACTTTGTTCACTGTTGCATCTGCTGACCCTGTGAACCTTGGGTGTTGAATAACATGCTCACATGAAGGATTAGTTTCTTACCTTGCTGACAAACCTGTGAACCTCTTCACATGCTTGCATAACCCCCTGTATTGCATTTTTAGCCAAGTTCACTTGATATCAACTGAGATAGTTGATGTCAACTGAACCAGTTGACCTATCTGCCTTGTGCCCCTGAGCATAGTCTGTTGATACTCTGTGGCATGTTAGGCTTGTGGTAAAGTGCTCAAATTGATCATCTACTCGTTTGTTGCACCTTCCCTGCATCTTTGCACACTTTTGGTTAGTAAGACCTTGAATAGCATGTTGACTTGTTGAATATGCTGAGCCATGATCACATGCTGAAATTTTGAGCTCTCATGTGCTCTGTGCATTGCTGCTTGAGTGAAAGTTCTTCCTCTGTTGTATCTGTGGACCAACATCTGTGACTTGTTTATGATTTTTGTGGCACTAGAATGAATGTTGGTTAGCAGTTGACCTGTTTTTCAAACACATAGCCCATCATATGCTTCACATTGAGTGAGCATTACTCAGCCTAAGCTGTGCTGTGTAATCCATGACAGCAATTACAAGCACCCCTGTGTGCTTAGCTTTTGGAAATTAGGTATCAATTTTTGTGAAATTGTGTTGCCATGTGTTGTTCTGTGCACCAAAATTGTGCTGTGCTGTATCTCTCTTAAACAGCAGCAAGAAGCACTTCTGTGAATCAGGTGTCATTTTCTTTTGTGAGTTATATCTCTCTGGACTGAACCCATAACCACAGAAGCCCACTTAAACCAAACTGAAACCCCACACAAACCAATTTGAAGCCCACTGTATCCTGGGATTTACATAATCTAACCTGAAGCCCACAACAACTGGGCTTTGCATAACTTGGGCTGCACAATTGCATCAACACCAAGCACCCCTGTGGGCTTAGCTTCCCTGTTTTGAGACATCATTGGTTATACATGTTTGATGTGTGCTAAGCTATGCTTCTTTTTGAGTTCACATTGAATTGCTAGATCATGTCAGGATTTTGGTCTGCAACTGGGGATACGAACAAATCCATCAGAGAACTTGCTTACGGGCATGCCTCACAGTATGAACTCCCCACAGTCCATGATGATTTTAGGGAATATTATGAGCCTTCTCAGGGCCCTGACCTTGAATACACACACCCTAATCATTATGATCACATGTATCATCAACCACAATGGGGTGTTGAACAATTTTATACTCCCCCAACTCCTTGTATGCAATCACTAATGGAAGAGCTCATAGAGCAAAACAATGATATACTTGGATGGAAAATGCATGATCATCCCTTCTCTAGTGAACCATGTGCACAACCATGTAATGATCCTTCATATGAAACATGCATACCCACTAGTGAAGACTCCCCTTCACTTGAACATCTCACTATGATTCTTCAAATGAACCTGATTGAGGTACAAAAAGAAAAATGGAGGGAAGCTCATGATAGGATGTTTGTTATCTCTGATAATTTTGAAAATAGTGTTTCTATTCCTACTCATGCAATTAACACTGAATATGAACCTATCTAGAGGTAAATGAGTACACTAGAAATGCTACAAGTTTGAATAGGGAAATGCATTTTTGTTATGATGATGATGATGATGATTATGATATGTTAGAAGAGCATGTGCATGCTGAAAATATGATGGAATCTTTGGGTTCAGAGACGTTAAACGTCTCTTCTGTGAACCCTATGAATGATACTTCCTCTAACATTCATACATGTGATGTTAACTCTGAGTTTGGGTTTGTGAAATTCTTCAGTGAAAGTGAGCATGCTACACAACTTGTTTGTGACTTAAGAAAGGATGAATCTTCTGTTGACACTAATGTTCTTATGGATCATGATAGTATTTTTGTGTCTGATTCCCTACCCATGTCACAATATGTTGCTTCCTCTGATTTGCCTATGCATGACACAAAGCTTATGGATAATGATGATTATGACATGGAGATTGATGAATTGTTTTATGCAGGTGAGCATGATTTACCTTCTTCTGACCTTAGGAAAGTATGTGATGGTGCAAATGATCTTATACATGAAAACAACGTAGATGTACCTAATCTCTCTCCTAAGGCACAGATTGAAACTCCTCCACCAAACCTAGGTGTAGTTTGTAACAAAATTGCAAAACCAACTTTTCTGAAAATGCCTAATTTAGGCCTAGAGCTTTGTGCTTCCCAAGTCCTCTTGGACTATTTTGCATCAAAGTATAACACTTTTAAGGAGCCACAGTTGGATTGTGTATGTCTGCCTGTTCTTAGCAAAACTCATTTTGAGTTAGACCTAGTGCATGATGTACCTTTAATTTTGCAAGATTTTGTGCTCAAAAACACATCTGTTGACAAGTTTAGGTTTGGGGGTAACTTGTTCCCATATGCAATCTTACCTGCACTCTCATGTTATATTTGTGTAAGGCTGTTGATGTTTGTACATATCATCTTTTGGGTTGATCCTCAACTCTTTAGATTGTTGGTGTATGGTGAATTTTCATTGTATATAATCCAGTAGGACTTGTTAAATTTTCTTTTCTTGAATCGGTTGAGTCTTCTTGTGCATATATTGTGCTAATCCGATATGATCTCCACTGAGAATGTTGGATTCTAGCCTTGACAAATGAAGCTCTAACCTTGCTCCCGCCGACATACCTGTAATCTCTTCCCTTTTCTCTTATCAGCATAGTTCTCATGGTATGTGACTTTTTGAATTCTTATTATCTGTTGACACATTGAGGACAATGTTTGATTTAGGTTTGGGGGGGTACATTTGCATATAGAGTTTTTAGTCTTTTATTTTCAAAAAAAAAAAAAAAAAAAAAAAATCAAAACTCTTTGCAAATAAAAACCTCCAACTTTTAGAGATTTTAGAGTCACTAGCATGCTTCTAGCTATGTTTACATAGAGAGTCTGACCGAAATAACAGAACTTGGAAGTACTGGAGAACATAATCGGGTTTCTTAGTTGATTAGAGCGTTAAAGTTGGATTTAACCATACCGGAGGGCGAATTAGGTGTTGTTTAGATATTCGGTAGTAGAATTGTGATCACCCATAGTGGAGACTACCCATTTTACATCAAGTGAGGCACCAACCTTCAATTTTTGCAACTTTCTAGAAAAGCTGTTAGAGTGTGTGTCACCGTACGTCAATTCCGGGTAGGAATGGTGGGCTACCCAACTTCGTACCACTTTCAGCACTACTTTTGATCTTTTGAGTGCTAATTCCGTCAATCATGAGGGTGACGTCTAAAGATGAAAACTCCTTCTAAATATCGATTTGCAGTTAGCATCACTCTCTCCCTCTCAATCAACAGATTCATAGAAACACATCATCATCAGCAAGCGGAGCATCATCAGAATATTTGAAGAAAAGTTGAGATAGTCCAAGGTTTATGTGCAACAAAGAAAAAGAAGATGAGAATTAATGAAGTTTGTGAAAAATTGAGTTTTATTGTTTTATTGTAATTGTCATGTTATGTTAAAAAAAAAAAAAAAATAATGTTTATCAAGTTTTTGTGAAGTTCAGAAGTTCATCATCAGCTATTGAAGACCGAAGACCGAAGATTGAAGACGTTTCTATGAATGCTGAGAGAGTGATATTAATTGCCGATCGGGTGAGAAGGTAAGTGAGTACTCCCATCCTTGCTAATGGTTGATTTCCTTTCTTAGAGATCATCGAAAAGATTCTTTTGTCCACACTTCGTGGAGTCTCCGAAATTATTTCGGAAGGTTATCCTTCTTACCTACAACGTGTGCAGGATTTCTCTCTTTATTCCTGCGCTCGCACACATGAGAGACTAAAAAGCGATCTTTTTGAGTGCAATTATCATAAAACCCTAATGGTGAGGCGAGGAAGTCGAGGCTTATGATCACAATCGAATCCGAATTCTTTCATATGGTATGGTTACTTCTCGCTCAAAGACTTAAGGATGAGAATGCGTTCTTTGGTAGTTCTAACTTCTTGTTACTAGCATGCGAAACTATATGTCCTCATAGCTCCTTGGATGCTTGAGACTCTTTTACACTCGAAGTTGGAGAAGGTTTTGTGGGTACACCTCTGGTAAACCCTCACGAGACTACAACTCGTCCACTAGGGACACCTAGGGGTTTAAAGGCTTAGTGCATACGCTAAATGCATTCGAGAGACCCGCGACAGTGGTATAGTTAGGATTTCCTAGTTTCTGTTTCACTTGAGGACAAGTAAAATTCAGGTTTGGGGGTATTTGATGAGTGCCAAATATTGCATATTTCTACATCTATTTATTGGCATTTAACTCATCTTTTGTGCTCAGAAATCAGATATTATCCCAGATTCTGTGTTTTCTTTGTTTTCAAGAATAAATATTTGTACTAATTAATTTTGTGTTTTTAGGTAGTAAATAAAGTTCGGAGAAGTTGAGGAGCCAAAAGAGCAGAAAATTGGAGACGAGCGTCTATGGAGCAAAAAGCCAAAGCCCGCGCGCAACAGTTGCAACCCAACAAGGAGCAACCCATCTACAAGACATGGGCCCAAGCTATCCAAGACCCGCTCCACGACCCGTATTCGAGCCCGTCCTTTCCGAGCCGTTAGATTTGATCTAATCTTCATCCAACGCTCGCTCCAGCTCCTACACATCATCTCTCGATGCTCCCGTTCAACACCACACCACCTATATATCACCCTATCGACCTAACCATTTCTCTTCTTCCCTTCTCTTTCTTCTTCACCCGACCATCTCAGAGAAACCACCTCCTTCACCCATACCTGTTACAGAGCCACCACCTCACCACCCACATCTTCTTCCCTGACACCACAGCCACCAACCGCACCACCTTCTCCCCCTAGCTTCTCTCTATCTCACTCATAGCTTCTTCCCTAGAAGCTAAGTCTGAGATAAGAAGAACTAGGGTTAGGGTTACATCAAATCAAGGGAAAATCAGAGTATGGAGTTCTCAGAGCCGCACAAGCAGAGGAGACAACTGATTAGGTTTTTGGGTAAGAGGGTATTCATTTTATTTTCTGTTTTGAAGAGAATTAGGGTTTGGTATTTGCTTGTATAAATAGGGCTTATGAGTGTTTGTTTGAGGTTATGCCTGGGCTAGCCAGAGCACAACTTTAGTGTAATTTATGTTTTAATTGCTTTGAATCATGTTCTAAGTTCTTAACTAGGGTGTTGTTGAAACCCCTGATAATGTGCTAAGTAATTCATCTTCATGTTGTGTTCTTGTCATGCTTCATTGTTTTAGAAATATTGAATTAGCCATTTGATCACATGAACCTGTGATAGAGTGTACTGTAAGAAGACACTCTATACTAGGGGGAATGTGTGAGATTAGCCAATACCTTATCCATGGTGTTCTTCCCTGGAATGAATCGAGAATATAGTGTAATTAGGAATTGCCTTAGCATAGGATCAGGTGGTGGATTCACTGCCCTAGTGCTCTTTCCCTAATTGTTACAACCTGTTGCTACCTTAGTTCACTGTCACAACTCCAACACCTCAGTCGTATCGACACCAACCATATTTGTGTTACATTTCATAGAAATCAGTTTAAGTAAAGCCATAGATCAACATAAGCATCCCATTTCCCTGTGGATCGACCCGTATTTGCCCAGTTCTGCATTGTAGACACCGTGCACTTGTGGTTTAACAAGTAGGCATAAAAACAAACCACTTCCCAAGCCTACCAGTATTCAAACGTCCGAGAACTTAGGTTCTGCTATTAATTACCGAAACAATTACTGTTGAAGCTGAGTAAGTAGGTTTTTAGATTGCTTGGTCTCGTCTACAAGAAATTGCATGTTTACTCTTTGTAGCGTCTTAATTTATTGAGTATTCAAAACTGGACTAAGCCCCAGGGTTTTTCTACAAGATTATAGTTTTCCTCGTTAACAAAATTCTGGTGTGTACTTTACTTTATTTCACATTATAATTATCGCTATTATAGTTAAAGTATTTATACTTTTACGATTGATCACCTTGTTTAAGATAGTCTTTAATCTTTATTAGATTGAAAAAAAATACAAGGTATGTCTGAAAAATTGATCCAAAAAGATTGTGGTGTATTTGGTACCTTCGTCCTTTCATAAATCTAATCAATTATTTACTTCGTGTGCAGCGTGGTCCTATGTCAAACTTTTTAATGCCTCAATCAGAATCTCGGCAGTAACGTTATCATTATAATCCTTGGAAAGATCGATTGGGTCTTCCACAATCTTAGTAAATTCAGTTTGATTTTCAATCATCTCTTCAACACCCTCCTCATCAGAATCAAGACACTCTTCAAGAAAACTTTCTTTGGTGCAAATCTGAAGATCTCCGTTTGAGTACATTACACCATTTATAACAATTGATATGCTACGCCCAGTTTACTCATTTTGAATAGGAAAGGATGATAATTATTATGATCTAGACTTGGAATAACTTCATCATTGTTACAAGGAATCTCTAAAGATTGCTCATCTTTATAATCGTTATTGATAAAATGTTCTTTACCATCCTTAGGAATTTCATAATGGTTTTGGATTTAAGGCCGAACTTCTTCCTCATTCATATTCTCACCGAGTTGAGCAATTTGACTTTTAAGTTTTCTATGTTCCTTTGAATTTGTTGTTATGATTCTTCTTCCTTTATTGTTGAAGTTTTTGCATTTTTTGTTGAAACTCTCACATGCGGGTTAAAAAATAATCTGCAAAACTTGAGCATTTTCGCATAATTATCCTCCCATCCTCGTGATTGGTCACTTACATACCCACCGCCATGAGGAGGTTGGTATGTATGAGAATAATCATAAGGTTCCATAGGATATTGACCAAAGCCAGAAGATTAGTGTTCATTATACACATGGTATGGTTGGTAATCATCATAACATTGAGTTTGAAAACCATATTGATTACCACTATTATATGTACCGTCTTGTGCCCTGCACATGTTATTTTCGTATGAAACATGACGACTAACAAGAAAAACAAAAAATATATACTAAATTCTAAAAACAAAAACAAAAGTGATAATTACAACCTGTTTTCATAATTTAATTACCTCCTGCGTTTGACGAGCGACGAACACCTTCAACGAGTTGTTGACACCACGAAAACCTAATAAAGACAAACGATAAGATGACTATTGAATATGATGAAGACAAACGATAAGATGATTAAATATCCAAATAAACTTGTATAACTAATAAAGTTTCATGTTTAGAACATTGAATTCATCCTGATGGAATATAGATATTAATGATTTAAGCAGCGATATCTATGTTGATTGATAATGATTGGTCAAAGTTATTGTTGAGCAATAAATGTTAGACAGAGTTATTGATAATGATAAGCTGTATTGATTAGATCAGAGATACCTAGGAGGGATTATATCACTCAACTTATATAACAGTCATTACAAGAGATAAAGCAAGACAAACCCTAATGGAATAAACCAAGGATATTCTAGATATAAAAAAACAAGGTAACGGTAGATAAAGAAAGGCAAGTGACCCATACGTGTACATAACACGGTAAGAAAAGAACATGACGAGTAATATCCAACACTCCCCCTCAAACTGAAGCAGTGATGGTGCAAAAGTGCATCAGTTTGTCTCTCAAGTTTTCAAGCAGTGGAAGTGACATACCCTTGTTGAAGACATCCACAAGTTGAAGGGTTGAGGAAATAAACTCAACATCAACAGTGCCAGCCTGAATCAGATCTCTAGCATAATGATAATTCAGTTCAATGTGTTTAGTTCTAGCATGGAAAACTGGATTCATAGCCAAGGCACGAGCTCCTAGATTGACACATAAGAGGTGATGAGGCATGGTCATAGGTATATGTAACTCATCAAGAAGAGTAGCAAGCCACATAACTTCAGATGCTACACAGGACAGAGCTTTATACTCAACTTCAGTGGAGGATTTTGAGACAGTAGGCTGCTTCTTAGATTGATAGAAAATAAGAGTAGAACCCAAGAACACACAAAATCCAGACATAAATTTTTTTGAGTCTGGACAACCAGCCCAATCTGACTCAGAGTAACCTGAAAGTTGAGTAATATCACCAGAAGAGATAGTAATACCTGAACCCATAGAGTGTTTAAGATATCTTAAGATGCGTTTGACAAGTAGCATGTGTTCAAATATTGGAGAGTGCATGAACTGAGAAGTGTTGACTGCAAAGGTGATATCCTCCTGGTGAGAGTCAAGTATTGCAAACCCCCAACAATTCTCATATATTCAGATGGATTTGATAGTAGTTCACTATCTTGCAGAGATACTCTGTTTCCACTGACATTTGGTGTGTGACATGGCTTGCAGTCAAGCTTGTCAGTTTTCCGTACTTGGAATGAGTTAGAAGTAAAGAGTTGCTGCTAGTATTTTGTACCTTCAATACCCAGCAAGAAATGCATATCACCAAGGTCCTTCATGGCAAAGGAAGTACTCAAGAGAGATACCAATATGTTCCTCAAGGAGCTGGAACTGGAAATGAGAATTGTGTCATCCACTTAAAGTAAGAGAAGAACAACATCACCTCCACGGACATAAATGAATAAGGAATTATCAGAGTCACTGATTGTGATGCCAGAAAGCCACTGAACTTCTCAAACGAGGCTCTAAGAGCTTGTTTGAGGCCATATAAAGACTTATTCAATTTACAGACAAGTCTCCATGTAGAAATGCATTTGAGATATCCAGTTGTGTAATGATCCAGTTATTGGTAAAAGCAATAGTTAGAAGAGTTCTTATTGTACTAGGCTTCACAACTGGACTGAATGTCTCATTATAGTCAAGACCATCCACTTGATGATACCCCTTCGCCAACGACCTTGATTTGAACCTCTCAACATTTCCATCAGCCTTATACTTGATCCTGTAAACCCATTTGCATCCCAGGATATTCATGGATGAATGAGTTTGAACCAGAGACCAAATATCATTGTCTCTCAGAGCAGTAGCTTCTTCAACCATGGAGTGCATCCACTTGGGATTATTTGCAGCATCTTTAAAAGTTTTAGGCTCTTGCAACTTAGTTAACTAATTATTGAAGGTATAATGAATTGGGTGAGCAACAGTGTAGTAAGTGACATAATCGGTAAGGTATTTAGGCTTATGAATACCCACTTTAGATCTGGTTATCATAGAATGAGCTGGTGCATGTGGAGATGGTACTGGTAGGCTTACAGGTGAAGTAGGTTCATTATCTGTCACAGTGTCTGGAACATCAGCATTCTCAGTAGTTGGTGGGGTATTGAGAAATGTGAGAGCTGGTAAATGAGGTAAACAAATGGGAGATGTTGTATCAAGAGGTGTTAAGTTGGTGCAAGTGCAAAAAGGGAAGCTTGATTCATCAAATATAACATGCCTAGAGATGAAATAAGTCTTCTTGGAAGCATTATTATAGCACTTGTAACCCGTATGCATATGAGTGTACCCAATGAAGGTACACTTAGAAGATTTAGGACTTAACTTATCCTTTCTAGTAGGACCTAGAAAGGGATAACAGGTGCAGCCATAAATTTTAAGAGATGAAAAATCAGGAATCTTATGAAACAGTACCTCATAGGGAGTTTTTAAGTCAAACAAACTTGGAGGGAGTTTTATTGATGACAAAGGTAGCAGCTAAAAAAGAGTCATACTAAACATTCTTAGGCATGGAGGCTTTAATAGACATTGTAGTACCCATATCGGTGATATGCTTGTGTTTCCTCTCAGCAATAACTCCATTTTGTTGGGTGTGTTAGGACAAAAAGCACAAACTGTAATATACCAGATACATCCAAAAAGTCCCTAAATTGGCCCTTAACCAAGTCATAAGCCCCATTTGTTCGAAAGATTTTGATGGTTTGAGATAAAAGATTCCCATTCAGTCTCTTGAAGTGTTTGAAGCACACCAAACTCCCATCTATAGTTGTCGTAGGATAAATCCAGTGAAACCTACTAAAGTCATCTATGAATAATATGTAGTATTTGTATCCCAGAGTAGAAACTACAGGTGATGGCCCCCATATATCACAATGAATAAATTCAAGAGGAGTGGTAGTGGTTCTAGTGGATGTCTGAAAAGGCAATCTCTTACTCTTGCCCAATTGACATGGAGAGCATAAAGACTCATTGGATATGTGACCAATGAGTTTTGAAAATTTTCAAAAAGACATGAGCTTGAGTATCTAAAGTGGAGGTATTTATGATTGGATACGAACTCTTGACCTTCCCTTCACAATATTGGATATGTGACCAAAAGAATTCAAAAGAACAAGAATGATTATTGGTGAACTTCCCAACAAAAATTTCTTGTGTAAGGAAAATATTTCAAAAAGACATGAGCTTGAGTATCTGAAGTGGAGGTATTTATGATAGGATACGAACTCTTGTCCACCTTCCCTTCATCCAATAGTTGTTGTGTAGATAAATCATGAATTCTAAAGACCCATGGTAAGAATTCAAAAGAACAAGAATGATTATTGGTGAACTTCCCAACAAAATCAAATTCTTGTGTAAGGTAGGAACATAGAGAACATTTGGTAACTTAATGTTGTATCAGTATGAAGTACAGATGAACCTATCACTATAATAGTAATTGAGCACCACTTCCAACAATAACAGAATCAGAAATTGTGTAAGGAGAGGCATTTTGAAGAATAGATAAATCATTAGTCATGTGTGCAGTAGCATCTGAATGTGGTAACCAGTATATATCTGCAGGGTATGATGTATCTTCAGAGATAGAAGCAATATGAACATGTATGCACATATTCCCACGAGGAGATGAAGTACTTCTTTGAGAGGGATTACTATTGCTAGAATTTGATGTGGTGTAATTGTAGAAGCACTTATTGGCAGTATGGCCATATTGTTTTGCAGATTTGACATTGAATATAGCTGAAGTCGGTGGTCTTTAAAGGTTGAGGGTTATCTTTGTCAGATTTGTAACAGTTATCATTATGAGATTTATAAAGTTATGTTTATGAGATTTTTGAGAGTTATCCTTTGTAAAGGATGGGTTAAAGGTGTATTTGGTAAAAAAAGGCAGAGTTCATGGTTGTGTCTGTTAGAGCACTGCTTGGTCGAATTTGCAAGCGTTTCTATCTCAAGCTTGTTTGTCAAGTTTAGTTGTCAAAACTATAAGTCTTGATTTCTAGTCTACTTATAGCTATGTCTCGGATTAGGATAAAATGTGTAGTTGAGCTTTAGACTAACGGCGTTCATCGATTGAAGACGAAGAACTACTAAGGGAAGCTTGTGGAACTTCGTCAACAAAAGGTAAGTGGAGACTTGAAATCATATATCACGAAGTCTATTCTATTCTATCTCCTATTGAGACAAAGTCGTATAGCTATATAGACTTCGTTATTATACACATTTGATATTTCGAGCTGAGCTTAACTCGCGTATATCTTTCTCGAAATATGTGTTGGAAAGCTTTTTGCTTTAACCACGTTCATCATTATTCTTGACGAAAGTCAAAAGATGATCATGTGAAAATCACCCGGTAACATCTTATATGATTTGCATGAGACAGTCATTTGATGTAGACTCGGAATGTTTCGTATTGATCATTCGATCACTTGAAAATTGCTTATAAGCTAATAGTTTGTGTGAGACAGATATTGTCGTCTTCTAAGAATGTTTCAATGATTAAAATGGGAGTTAAGAGCTAAAACCCATGTCTGGATACATTACGGTTTGTGTACTTAGTGTACAAACTATTTTGACGGAATTCAGGACCGGAAGTTTGCATACCCGTTCGCAAACTTATTCAACTGTTTAAGTCAGGGTACTGAAGTTTGCATACCCGTTCGCAAACTGATTTAACTGTTGAAGTACGGGAACCAAGTTTGCTTACCCGTTCGCAAACAGTTTCAACTGAGTTCGGTCCGAAGCTAAAGTTTGGGTACCCGTTTGCAAACTGTCGGCTTGTGACCAAAGTCCGGAACTTAAGTTTGCGTACCCGTTTTCAAACTTAAGTGGTTCAAGTTCTTAAATAGGTTATGTATGATTTCATACTCATGAAAAAATACATTTATAAATTAAGGAATGCAATCTTTGCAAACCGTGGCTAAAATGTTCATGAACTGATTCTTTTGAATCAATCCGATTTTGCTTCAATTGTGTCTTGTATACTTCTATGAAAATATAAACAATTGAACAACTCTATGAGTAACACAATTAGATTCATTAGATTATCATTCTTTTTTGATTGATCATCATATGAGATCTAGAAGTGTTAGATGAACAAGGTTAATACAAAAGTGTTCATATGGCTAACTTCGGTTAACTGTTATTGAGCCAACTCAATATACACGTTTAGGTACGGTTACCCATATATAAATGAAGGTATATTTCATTTGTTTGCAACAAGCCAAGACCTTCTAACGGTTGAAAGATATTGGCATGAATCTAATCAGGTTTTCATCTAACGGTGAATATTGATTACTTTGTCCCAAATTTATCAAACCCAGATTTGAAGACTATATAAGGGAGAACTCTAGCAACCGGGAAACCTAATCCCCACACCTCATGTGTGATACTAGTTGCGACTAGAGTCGATTCTCCTTTAACTTAGGTTTCTCTGTAGTTGTGTGTTATGATCTTACTTTGTTATATCGTATTGAGTAATATCTTCTCTAAGATTTGCTCGAGATTTATCTCTGATAGGTAAGATATAAAAAGTAATCGCAAAGCTCTTCGTCTCATTCTTTGTGATTCCACAATCACTTGTTCTACTACCATATAGTTAAGTTATTGTGAGGTGATTGATATTACTAGGTTGCTCTTCGGGAATATAAGACCGGTGTATCAATGGGTTCCAGTTCACCTTGATTTATCAAAAGACGGAACAAAAAACTCATAGGTATTTCTGTGGGAGACAGATTTATCTATTCAATAGACTTTTCTGTGTGAGACAGATTTGTTTATCATGTCTTCGACTTTGGGTTATAGCAACTCTTAGTTATGGGTGAGATTAGCTAAGGGAATAAAGTGCGTAGAGTCCTGCTGGGATTCAGAGGCGTAAGGAACGCTACTGTACCTTAATCATTGTGAGATTGGTTAGGGATCAACTACATTCCTGTTAGAACACTTCTCGGTCGAACTCGCAAGCGTTGTTATCTCAAGCTTGTTTGTCAATGTTAGTGATCAAAACTATAAGTCTTGATTTCTAGTCTACTTATAGTGATGTCTCGGACTAGGATAGCATTAGACTTGTTAGAGCACTTCTCGGTCGAACTCATTTGATGTAGATGATAGGTGTAGAATACACCGTATTTTCTATATGGTTTATGTATTTTTCTTGTGAATGTACTTTACGCTTATTAGGTACTGAGTCGCACGGAGGAAAAGAAGTGGAAATCATCCCAATTGGAGCAAAAAGGCGAAGCTGTCATCAAGCGTTGTTATCTCAAGCTTGTTTGTCAATGTTAGTGATCAAAACTATAAGTCTTGATTTCTAGTCTACTTATAGTGATGTCTCGGACTAGGATAGATTGGGTAGTTGAGCATTAGACTTTACGATGTTCATCAATTGAAGACGAAGAACTACTAAGGAGAGCTTGTGGAACTTCATCAACAAAAGGTATGTGGAAACTAAAACTCATATATCACTTGGAAAGTCTATTTATACTCTATCTTTTATATTGAGACAAAATTCGTATTACTATATAGCTGTCGATTATACACATTTGAGATTTCGAGCTGAGATTAACTCTCTTACATATTTCTCGAAATATGTGTTGGTAAGCTTTCGCTTCAACCAAGTTCATCTTATATTCTTGACGAAAGTCAAAAGATGATCATGTGAAAATCGCCGAATAACATCTTACATGGTTTGTGTGATACAATCATTTGATGTAGACTTGGAATGTTTCGTTATGATTATTTCAATAACTTGAAAATTGGTTTGATGCTAATAGTGTGTGAAAACGGCTATTGTCATCCTCTAAGAAAGTTTCAATGATTGAAATAAGAGTTTAGAACTATTGGATTATAAACATTGTAAAGACCCGCAAGCTCGTCAACGCTATTAGACCAGTCAAGAGACGTCTTAGACGATAATAACTCGATTAGTTTAACACGAACGTTAATTAATAGAAATTAATTTTACAACGACCTAGATACGAAATTAGTATCGTTGAATAGATCTCAAAAATTTACGTAGAATGGACTACTCGAACGTGTCAATCGGATACCGGACGAAGAAGATATCATCATATTAGCATAAAGGGCAAAATAATCTTTTTGCTATTAGAACGACCGGGGCTGACCTTATCCAACTGAGTGGGTGTATCGGTGAAATTCTTTGGTCTTATCACCAAAATTCGATCGAAGAATTCACTCTTATCTTTTCTTTCTTCTTCTTTCTTCTTTCTTTTTCTTCTTCTGTTGCTCCTCTGTTCCTCTTCTTCTTCTTCTTGCTGTCGAATTCAGTCCAAAGGATTGAGCTTAGTTCGTGGGTAACTCATAGTATTGTAGTGAGATAGTCGAATCAAGAGTTTTATTGAGAAATTTCAGAGATAGAAGTGATGTTCAGAGAGAATCAGTGAGTTAGGGTTTCATTTGAGGCTCCAAGAAGAATTAGAAGATGAAGATGACGGTTTAGGGGATTGAATTAAGTTGGGTTTATCGTGAATTGAAATATAAGGTTGAAGAGTGGTTTGAATTTGATATTAGGGTTCTGAGTTCGATTCAGAGATGAGTTTGAAGATGAAATCAAGCAGTTGGTGATGGGTTTTGATTATTGAGAACCAGGAAGAAGAATTGATAATTGGTTCTCTAGTTCCTATGATGAATTTAGGAATTAGGGTTTCGTTCAAAGTTCAGAGAATAATTGAAAGATGAAATTGATGAGCTAGGAGGAAGATTATACATGGGTTTTGTTGATGTAAAGATTTAGGATGATGTTTGTGTTCGAATTAGAGAAGTTCTGGTTTGGGAATTATCTTAAGGTTCTTATGCGAATAAATGATAGAAATGAAGGATAGGGATCGATGAAGTTCGTAAGAAGGTGGTGGAGCTATTGCTGGTATTGAATCAAAAGCTCAAGAGAAAAACGGTAAGTCGAGTTAGAATTTCTGAATTTAACTTTGAATTGTTGAGAAACTGCTTAGATTCAGTTAATTGTTGATGAGTTTGTGTTAATTTTGAGATAGAAATAATGATATAGAGTTTTGTTATATTTTCTTTGTGAAGTTGAGTGGAATAATGATTGGAGTATGGAGTTAGATGTGAACTGGTGGAGGTTTAGGAACTAAGGGAATTGGTGGAGATGCTTGAATGGATGATCGGTGCAGTAAGATAGAAATACCTTCTTTTTTTATAGGAAAATAAATATATTGAAAAATCAAACTTGTACATTGTCTATCTCCAGATTTCGAATGATAAAATCTGGAGGATGATCATACCAAACCGAGTTTGCATTAGATCTTGCATATTTTGCTAAATCATCAGCCACTCTATTCGCATCTCTTTTAACATGAGAACATTTCCATCTGCTAAAATAATTAAGTAAAAAAAGACATTCTTGGATGACACTATTTGTCGTCCAATTTATTCTTCCAGTGATTCCATTAATTGCATCCACTACGTTGATGTAGTCGCCTTCCAAGTGCAGCATAGTAATATTCCTTCTCTTTAGCTCATTTCAGTGCTTCCAGCGCTGCAATAGCCTCCCCTTGCTCCTCATCTACTGTTGTTGATGAACTCCCTTTTGCTGCAATGAAATTTCCTGCAGAGTTGCGAGCTATTAGTCCCACTCCTACTGGTAACCTTTTATTAATAAAAGAGACATCAAAATTTATTTTGATTGCAAAATCTAGAGGTGCCAACCACTTCCGAGGTATAGAACTACTTCTACTGATACACTGTGGGTTTATGATTTTTGCTTCAGTCTCTGAAATAAAAAAATTTAAATCATGGATAAAACTATCTGGCTTGAACTGAGCATTATCAAAAATTATAGCACATCTGAGTTTCCAGATGTGCCACAGAATGTAACCAACAAACCCGATCTTTACCTGCAGCTGCGCATTATTAAAATTTTGCGCTGTAAACATGTTAGTTAACCAAGAGACCAAATCCAGATTACCAACAGAGGCAAGCACAGTGGTATCCATAGCAAACCAAATACGCTGAGATACAGAACAATGCAAAAAAAGATGTTGAACATCTTCCTTACAATTACCACACAAAGGACAAATGTCATCAATGGTTTGAACATGTTTAACCATTTTTTATCTAGTAGGAACACAGTCTTGAAGAATTCTCCATAGGAGATGGAGAATCTTAGGAGGTAAACTCATTTTCCACAGTCTCTTCCATGGAAAGTTTTTATTGCTACTGATAACTCCTGAAGAATACTCATCTAATACGATATTGTAAGCAGACTTGACTGTGAACTTCCCATTTCTAGTACCTGTCCACCTAATTTTATCCTTTCCTATCATTGGGATTCTAATTCTAAAAATCTGCTCAACAATTTCTTCAGGGAACAGAACATTTACCATGTTCAAATCCCATCTTTTAGTATTTTGCTCAATAAGTTGAGAAATATACTCAACTCCAGAAGACCATTTGGTAGAGGGAACTAATTCCTTAGATTCATGCAACCACCTATCTTTCCATATGTGAATGTCCCTGCCATTAGCAATTTCCCAACAACAGTGTTTTTTTACAATTTGCAGTCCTTGGTAAATGCCTCTCCATATCCAGCTTCCATGAGTACTAATTTCATCTGAAAAAGGAGAGCAGTTAGGAAAGTATTTATGCATTAAAATCTGAACCCACAAAGCATTAAGATCCTGTAACATCCTCCAGGCTAGTTTAGCTAGGAGAGCTTGATTAAAAAGAGCAGATTGTCTGATATTCAGACCACCTTTCATTTTAGAATGATATTCGTTAGACCACCTTTCATTTTAGAATTAGCAGCTTTCGCTTTGTTCCTTAAGGCAAGCAGGAACTAGACCGAGTTTTGAAATAGAAACCTCTATTGTTATTACTCTTACCCCACCAGAACCTTCTTTGAATGCCATCCATTCTATCAGTTAACTTTTTAGGTATAGGAAACACACTCATATGATGAGTAGCAATGGATCCTAAAACTGTTTGAGTGAGAACTGTCCTAGCAGGCTGGTTTAAATGCTTAGCTCTCCAATTACCTAATCTGCACCCAAATTTATCAAACATACCTGAGAAACTTTCAGTTTTGTTCCTTAGAAGCAGCAATGGAACTCCTAAATACTTCTCATGTAAACCCATTCTTCTAATATTAAGAATATTAGTAATGGTATTTTTATCCTGGTTACAAGTTTTAGGGGCCTGGCCTCCTCAAAATCCTTCCCATGAAAGCAAGTCCAGACTTGTCAAAGTTTATGGCTTGACCAGATATGCTACTAAATTTTTTAATGATAGAGTTGAGATGTCTAACCTCTTTAGGGTTTGCCTTAGTGAAGATCAAAAGATCATCTGCAAAAAAAAAGATGAGACACAGAAGAACTGGCAGGAGTAACTTTACTACCTTTAATAAGATTTTTATCCTCAGCATTCATCAGAGCTTTAGAAAAAATGTCCATGCATAAAATAAAAAGGTAAGGAGACAAGGGGTCACCTTGTCTCAATCCCCTAGTTGGTTTGAATTGTTCACCCGGAGCACCATTTAGAAGCACTGAAGTGGAGACAGATGACACACATTGCATTATCATCTTGCAAAAATCATTATCAAAACCATGGCATTTCAAACAATCCTCCAAAAAACTCCATTCAATCCTATCAAAAGCTTTACTCATGTCAAGTTTTACAGCCATAAGACCTTTTTTAGATTTATGTTTCTTAAGGGGGTCAACAATTTCATGAGCAATAACAATATTGTCTGACATAAGCCTATTTTGGACACAAGTAGTTTGATAAGGACTGATGATTTTACTCAATAATGGTTTTAATCTATTGGATAAGAGTTCTGAAATAATTTTATATGAAGTATTACACAAACTTATAGGTCTAAAATTAGCTACATTCTTAGGACAATCTATTTTAGGAATCAAGGAAATAAAATTGTGATTGTTCTCCTTCAGAATGAACTTGCTGTGAAAAAAATTGTACCATGTGAACAGTATCATTGCCAACAATATCCCACAACTGTTGGTAAAACCCAGGGGGGAACCCATCTGGACTAGGAGAGGTCCATGGTTTCATTTTGAACACAACAACTTTTATTTCTTCATGAGATGGCATTCTTAACAAAGCAATATTATCAGAGGCAGAAACACAAGGAGTAATATGATCAAAAAAGGTTTTGTCTTTAGAGGGTTACCTGTCTTGGCCATCTTAGAGAAATGCTGTAATAAATTAGATGCTATTCCATCCATATCAGTGATCCAAATACCAGTAGAGTCTTGTATAGCCTCAATATGTGTTCTTCTTTTCCTATAATTGGCCCTATTGTGAAAATATCTAGTATTCCTGTCATCTAAATCTAGAGTGTCATCCTTTGCTCTTTGTTTCCAGAAATCTTCCTCTATATTCTGCCATTTATTAAGTTCTGCTAAGAGACTAACAATCCTATTATCATTGGTATCCACAACCCCTTGAGAATGAAGTAACTCTAGATGGTTATTGATATTGCTAATATTAGTCTGAATATGTCCAAAGGATTGGATATTCCAATCTTTTAGAACAAACTTCACATGTTTCAAGTTGTTTTTGTGTCTGAAGGCAGCAGATCCGTTATTAAAAGCATTCTAGTTTTCTTTAATGAGATCTTTACAACTTGGATCAGCTAGCCAACACCTATTGAATTTTATAGGTCTTCTAACATGATTAGAAACTCTAGAACTAGTTAGGACAATAGGGATGTGATCACTTGCTATGGGAGCTAGATGGTAAACATAACATTCATTATAAAGATTAAACCAAGAATCATTACCCAAAACTCTATCAAGCCTTTCCTGAATAAGGTCAATTCCATGTCTTTTATTAGACCAGGTATAAGGATTACCTGTAAAATCAACACTTTGGAGACCTAAATCATCAACAAAATTTCTAGCAATATCAAGAGCAGTTTGAGTATGAGGGTTACCTCATTCCTTTTCATCATTACTAAGAATGAAATTTAAATCACCAATTAGAATCCATGGCAAGCTAATGTTTTCACTGAAAATTTTAACAAAATTCCATTGATCATCCCTGTTTTCATTTTGCAAAGCACCATACATACAGGACATAAGAATTTTAGATCTAGCATCAATATAGTATTCACAATTCACCACATTATAAGCAGATCTAAGAATTTTTAGATTTACTCCATCTTTCCAGAGGATACAAAGGCCACCTGCAATTCCAACTGTGTTCACAATAAAAAGATTAGGATAATTAAGAGGCTTAATTAGGTGCTCCATTTTTTTTGTAATGGGACTTAGTTTCAGATAGAAAAATAATTGTGGGGTCATTTGTTCTCACTAAATCCTTAAGATGGGCTCTAGTGCTCTTGTTACCATATCCCTGGACATTCCAGGATAAAATTCTCATAGTTGCAAGCAAATTTTGAAAACTAAAAATAGTAAAACTACAACTTGAAAAGTAATGTTGGTAGTTAAAAAAAGAAAAGGGATGAAAGATTAATACCGTAGCAGCAGGGTTCTCGTTGGTAACATGAAGATACTCCTTCTCGGCTTGTACTCCCTCTTCAATTAGATCGTGTTCCATTTCATCAGTCACCGTTATAGATGTCCCTTCCCCAACATTCTTATCAAGTCCTTGGTTCTGTGAGATTTCACATAGATCATCATCCTCAGACAAACCATTATCTACCTCATTATTTATGGATCTCTTGAGTTTTCGGCCTTCTTCAATCTCTTCTGCATTGCTTTTTGTTAACTGAGCTTTGCTTGCTTCACAGATTTGTTGCACCATTAAATCAATATCCTCAATAACTTCCACGCCATAAGCTTTGGCTAAATCTTGAATATGTGCTATGTTCATTTGTGTATCGACAGATTTTCAAATCTTCAGCTACATTTGCACACTCCTCATCATTGTGATCAAAGATAAAGCATTCTTTGCATAAGTTATGAGATTGTCTTTCCCAATGGTAGCGAACCCATGCAACTCCCCCTGCAGTAGTATTCCACCATCCACCTCGATGTAGAGGTTTTGATAAATCAATCTTCACTCTGGCTGTAATTGGATTTCCTGCTCATGGTCTACAGTTCTCTGGGTTAATCGAGATTTTTTTCACCTAACTCATTGACTGCATCATTGACTACTGACGGAGAATGATGTTCTAAAAGCAGATGCTGGAATTGAACATTCCATTCTTGGTGGGTAAACTTTTGGTCTTGAACTTTAATAGAGGGATCATAGATTTTTAGGTTAAGCAAACATTTTAGAACATTCCATGGCCTTTTTTTACTTGTTTATACCACGTACCTCTTTTACTTTATATCTTTTCTATAAGGAGATTGTAGCTTTCCTCACATCCTCAGTATCAATTGGATCTTCTGAGAACAGTTTTCCTACCAAGGTATTTTTCCATTCATTTGAAGCCTCAGTGATTAGAGTTTCTTTTGACCCTAAGGTTCTTCTCATTTGTGTTGCACAGAGATCTCGAATGGTTGAGTTTTGCATCTTTGTAATTATGGCTAAAACTTGATTGTTGGAAGTAGACGCCATTGCTATGAAGTGTATATGAAAACTTGTTGTGAAATGAGACTGGGTTTTTCTCTTTGTTGGAATTTCTCCTTTTAAGGAAGATAATTGGGAAGAGAATATATCATAACTGCATATCTTGCCTTGATCAATGGCAAAGGAAGAAAATAACAGATTAACCGGTATACTCGCAGAAGAATATCTATCTATTAAAGACTGCATGGTCAACCGAAACAAACTCAGACGACAACTAATTTGATTGAACCTTTTCCGCTCCGTGAAAGAAGGTAAACTTGAAAATTCAAATTTCAAAAATTGGTTACGACTTTGATGAATCGGATATACCGAGTCAGTCTGTAAAAAATTACAGAAACCCATACGATCATACACGTGATTAACTTGATCAGAATACTGAGACATACTGTTGGGAGTCATCTGGAGACTGATGAATTGCAATACTGCTGGCGAAACCGATAATAATACTATAGATGATTGTAATAATAAAGTTAACAGGAGGAGTAGATAGAACCGAGAGAACCCATACTAGATGTTCTTCATGATGACAAAACGAGAAACCCTGCAAAAGTGAATTAGAACGCCATTAAATCAGAAGAATAAACTGGTTGAGAATAACAGATATAAATTTTAAACAGAAAAAACAACTAAAAACCCTAGAATGAAACCAAGAAAACTATAACACTAATTCAGATCAAAAGGAAGAATATTAAAAGGTGGAAATTTGTAAAGAAACATCAACAGAAACAATAGAAGAAAGAATAAACGAATTTCGAAGCATGATGATCACAATATGACAAAAATTATGAAACCGATTTTCTAATGAGTTAACTCATTAGTCGCCCGATCCTCAGAGCTCTCCTATGTTTTGTTGGTACTTGGTAATTTCTACGTGTCAGATAGAAATACCTTGTGGAGTATAAACTGTGTTGGTAGTGGTTGTGTAAGTTACAGGGTATGGAAGAGGTTATGGAGTTGATGATGATGTTGCTGAGTGTGGTGTTAGGTGGTGTGGACTGTGTATTGGAGGTTGTATGATAGTGGTTGACAACTGAACTAGTGGAGTTTCAAGTTGTGTTGTAATGTGTTACAAAATTTGGAATCGGGAGAATGGGTGGTAAGGCAAGGTTGTGAATTATAATCGATGATAAGTTGAGATGTTGCTTAACTAGTTGTATTGGGTGGATGTAAAGATTGAGTTTACTTGAGTTGGTGGGTTGAAATGGTGGTGTGTCTTGTATATGTTTTGGTAAGTGTTGTGAATTGAACTGGTGGAAAGATTAGAATTGTAATTGAGGAGATTATGTACTGCCTGAGTTGATATTGGTCTTGTTGTTGAGATTCGTGATGTGTGTACAGTTGTTTGTATTGGTGAATGTTTAGCTGATATTGCAAGGTTGTGAAGTTAGAGGTGTTGTTGGTTCTGGGATGGAGATGCAGGTGAAGTTGTTAGTGGCTCAGGTTAAAAAGAAGGTTAGATTGGTGATTTAGAGTTGTAGATAGTGTTTGTTGTGAAAGCTTGGAACTGCTGAAATTGCAGGTAGGCTATAGTTGAATTTGTCATTTGATTATGAAGTCGTTTTGAATAAATGAATTGTATAGTGATTGTATAATCTTCTGTTCTTGAGACTTAGGCATGTTAGTCATCCCAGTCAGATGTCTGACTAGTTATCTTAGCTGACTCAGTTAATTAGATTGAGTCAAAAGTGAATCTGATTACCTGAATCAATCTTGTTGACTGAGTTGACCTAGACTGATTCCTGTTTGACTCGTTGACCGAGTTAACCCTTTGAGTTGACTATTGACTTGACTTTTAACTGGACTATGACCAGGACTTAGACGTTGACTGTTAGTTGACTCCTTCTGACCAAATGTTGACCAGTTAGAATAGGCCTTAGATTGTTGGACTAGTTTAGTGGACTTGGGCTTAGTGCATGTATTCTTAGTTTGATATTTTGGACCCCTTATGGTCCGAATTAGCCTTTGGTTCCTTCTACAAAGTTGTAGATATTCATAAGACTTATCAAATAGACTATAGAACCAAACTAATTGAATTAGTAACCCTTAGTTGTGTTAAAGATAGAGAATGGAAAGGTGTAAAGTCATAAATGGGCTTAGAACCATTAGATAGTCTTGTATGATACTTGTGTGAGCCTTTTGGCTAAACTCTTAGAGTTCTTGTGTGATTAACAGTTAGTCTATATTAACAACGATCGATTCAAAGGATGAACCGGTGGATCGTGGATCTCGAGGTAGGCGTGGCTTGTCATCAAAAGAGGTAGGAATTACATTTGACTCTTTTGTAACCATTATTGTTTCTTTTACAAAAGTTTATGCTTAACAAACTCATGCATTGTATGTTCGTGCATTCCATGCTTTGTTTAAATTGCATTACGATAATTCTGTTGATTCTGTTAATCTTTTCATGGTTTGGAAAGGACTTGTAATGCTTGTTTGTCATATGAATTGTTATGGGAAATAAGAATTTCCACCTGTGGTATATATGATACGCTTCTTTGCATTATACCTACTTACTTTCTGCTTTTATGCTATGGCTAGGGCGATACACCGCAATATTATTATTCGGTATGGAATTGGCATCAATATTATACATTGTTTGAAGAAGGAGTTTTTCCATATACATGTTTGTTTATTTCAGTGACTTGGTCACTTTTTAATGTTTGGGAAAACATTATTGTTTTCCAAATGTTGCCCATGATTACTTGAAAGTTAAGTGTTATTCCTACTGGGCACCCCTTTTAGGGATGATGTGCTCACCCATTCCCACTTTCAGTTTCAGGGGTTGAGTTAGTTAGTTGGTTAACTTCTGCTATGTTTATTATGTTGTATATTCTATTTGTAAATTAAATGACTATTGTATATGTATCATTTGAGAGAAGTTTTTTTGTATATATATATTTCAGAGCGGGGCTAGTTTTTGGGTTAAGTTGAGTAGCAGATTTCTTAATTGAATGTTTAAGTAAATGATTTAGATTCTTAGTGCCTCTTTATTTAGTTAATCTCTTGGATTAGTTAGCTGCTAGCTTTAGGGCGCTACAAACATAGTGTGCATTCTTGCATGTATTTGATCCATGACCGGAACTAAAGTATGCATACCCGTATGCGTACTTGAAGTTATGAAATTCCGTGTACCAAGTACACATACCGGTACGCGTGCTTGCGTGAGGTATAGGTCCGGGAATTTTTGCTAGGTTTTGGATGAGTACTTGAGTATGCGTACATGTTCGCATACTGGCGAATCCATACTCAGACCGGCTACTTAAGTATGCGTACCCATTTGCATACTTGAGTGATTAAGGTTCTAAAATCGGTTGGTACATGAACTAATACATTTATATATTTAGGAATGCGTTCTTTGCAAACCGTGGCTATAATGTTCATGAATTGATTCGAGTGAATCAAAAAAATCGATTTTGCTTCGATTGTGTTCTTGTATACTTCTATGAGAATATAGGAATTGAAAAACTCTTTAACTAGTTTCATTTGAGTCATTTGAACTAGTTATGGTTAAGATGAATAAGGTTGATATGAGAGTTTTCATATAGCTAACCTCGGTTAACTACTGTTGAGCTAACATGGTGTAGACGTTTAGGTACGGTTACATAAACCTAAATGAAGGTACATTTCATTTGTGTATAACAAGCTAAGTTCGATATAACAGTTGAAAGATATTGGCTTGAATCTAATCAGGTTTTCATCTAATGGTGAATATTGAATCTTTGTTACCAAGGTAACTTAGATTTCAAACCCTGATTTGAAAACTATATAAAGGAGAACTCTAGCAACTTGGAAACCTAATCCCCACACCTCCTGTGTTATACTAGTTGTATAAGCTAGAGTCGATTCTCCTTTAACCTTAGGTTTTTCACGAGACCCTTTAGGTTAACGACTTAAAGACTTCATTGGGATTGTGAAGCCAGACCCAACTATTTTCTCTGTAGTTGCGTGTTCTGATCTTACTTCTTCTATCGTGATTGAGTATTATATTTGCTAAGATTTGCTTGAGATTTATCTCCGATTGGTAAGATTAAAAGTAGTCACAAACATCTTCGTCTCATCGTTTGTGATTCCACGATATCTTGTTTCGATACCATACGATTAAGATTATTGTGAGGTGATTGATAATACTAGGCTGTTCTTCGGGAATATAAGTCCGGTTTATCAATTGGTTCTTGTGCACCTTGATTTATCAAAATACGGAACAAAACTCGTAAGTATTTCTGTGGGAGACAGATTTATCTATTCCAATAGAATTTTCTGTGTGAGACAGATTTGTTTATCAAGTCTTCGACTTTGGGTTGTAGCAACTCTTGGTTATGGGTGAGATCAGCTAAGGGAATCAAGTGCGTAGTATCCTGCTGGGATAAGAGACGTAAGGAGCGCAAATGTACCTTGAATCAGTGTGAGATTGATTAGGGTTCAACTACAGTCCAGTCCGAAGTTCATTGGTAGTAGGCTAGTGTCTGTAGTGGCTTAATACGGTGTGGTGTTCAAAGCTGTACTAAGTCCCGATTTTTTTTTCATTTGTGGTTTTCCTCGTTAACAAAATTCTGGTGTCTATGTTATTTCTTTTCCGCGTTATATTTTGTTATATAATTGAAATATCACAGGTTATGCGTTGAATCGATCAATTGGTAAATCCAACCTTTGGTTGTTGATTGAAATTGATTAATCCTTGAACATTGGTCTTTGGTACCGTTCAAGTTACTTATCTTATATTCAATCGGGCTAGCAAATTCCTATTTGCTGATTGTAGATTGGATTGAGAGTTAGAGATATAAAACTCTTTGGTATACTTTTCTCTAGATTGAGTTTGACTGTCTGGTTGATTCTCTTGAAAGTATATTGGAGTTTGTCTATTCAGATTGCCAAACTAAATATTGGGTCTGGTTGTTGTACCCCCGCTTTTTCAATTGGTATCAGAGCAGGCAAACACGCTAAGACCTCATAAGTCTGTGTTTGTAGCAATCCGATCTTTATGGACGAGTCTATCTCTAATAACGTACTAGTTCAGAAATTGTCAGATGATTCTCAAAGCTTGGATTCACCTGAGAGAACTGTCACATCTAAGTCAATATCTAAACATTCTCTTAATGTAAAAACTGTTGAAGTCTGGGAAACACGCCTAGAAGAATAGTTGGATGAACTTTTTGATGAAGGTGATTCAGATATTGATAGAGATGTTGATGAGGAAGTCTCTGAGTATGTGAAGGTTTTGAATTCGTTGGAAAAGAATAAGATGACAACTTCTTATGTCACTCCTCTTACTCCTCTTTGTAGAGAAAACAAGAAATTAAGAAGATGTTACGCAGGTGTTTATGTTTCGAATCGTTCTAACGAATCGATCCTCAAGGATTCTGAGGAAAACCTACGTATGAAGTTACTTGAATGTGATAATCTTTATCAAAAGTACTTTTGGTTATAAGAGAAACTTGCAGAATCTGAAGCAAGGTTTAACTCTCAACAAATTAGTTTTGATGACATAGAAAGTGCTTGTCTCGTTCGAGAAAAACGCCTTGAGGCTGATTTAGCTGCTTCTCTTGATAAAATCAAGATGTTGGAAGATGACTTGAAAAAGTTCAACACTAGTTCAAGCAAATTAACCACTATGCTAGGAGCAAGTAAAAATCATCGTGATACACGAGGATTGGGCTATAAGGGAATAGATGCTCCAAGTATTAGCAGAGAGGTAAAATTTGTCAAGGCTAGTGATTCTTCTCAACAAAAGGTTTCCACTCATGGCAAAAGTGAAATACCTTCACCGGCAGTTAAGGTTCGAAAGAGCAAAGTATATCAACCTCCAAAACCAGCACACATGAATCCGGGTAAGAACATTCCTTATATTTTTCATTATTGTGGAAACAAAGGTCACCTGAAAAGGAGATGTTGTTTTCGTATAAGGAATGAAAAACTTCATGATATTCTTGTTTGGGTATCAAAAGAAGTGATTAAACCTAGATCATATGTTAAGGCTAACACCCTTGACATTACAGGTTGTGAACGTCCAACCTTTAGGCAAAGGGATCAGTGTTGTGATAAACCTAGATTTGCCTATAAACGTCATACGAATCTTCACAATCGTAATGGTTATCAAAAGGATAACTTTGTAGAGACGAAGACGAGATCTGATGCTCCAATTGGAGAAAGACTAACTTGCAAAAGAAAAGTCTATCCAATTCTCTTTCGAGAAATCTAGAAGAGAGTAATGGGAAGAAGGTTCTGGTTGTTCCTAAACGCACTCAAAAGTGGATACCAAAGAAAGTCAATGATGCTTCGAGTGTGAAAATGAATGATCTCCCAGAAAATTTCATGACTATGGAGAAGGCGGTATCCATGTTTTTGGAAGTTGAAAACTTCTTGGGAAAAACGAATTTGGATGTGAAAGGTTCTAAAAGCGATCTCTTTCATGGTAATCCAAAAGTGAAACAGAATAAGCCAAAAACTATAGATGGTGAAAATTCCATAGTTACGGAAAAGTCTGCTTCAGTCACTTGTGGTGAGCAAGACATTGTTCACCTCAACACAACTTGATTGTATTGTAAGTGCATCCTCACAAAGGAATGCCCAATTATGTATACGGTGAGGGAAGCACGAGAATCGGGACGCACAAATTATGTTTGGTAAGGCTGTAGAATTCGATTGGATTCCTCTAAAAAGGTATGTCTATAAACTTGAGCAAGATTTGTGTTTTTATTTATTTGCTTAGAGTACTTATAATGATCCATGTACCTTGCTTATCGTTCATTTCTACCTAACTTGATCTGTGTTTAAGGTTCTGAAATGTTTGGGTTTGCAAATAGTAGTTCGGGACGTTTGGACTTCATGGTACACATACCAGGTATGCATACCATCATTTAAAATCAAAATCCAGGGATTTTAGTACGCAAACCCGTTTGCATACTGCTCATGGTCACGAAAATTCGTTTGCAAACCCGTATGCATACTGGCCTAGAGACGTCGATATTCGGTAAACTTTTTTTGGCCGTAACTTCTTCGTCCGAACTCGGAATGACCTCATTCTTTTTGCACTCTCTTCCTATTTGAATTCTCTACAAATTGGAGATGAGAATTCTTGAATTTAAATGAGTTAAGATTGATCATTGTCCTTTTCGTCGCACTTGTTCTACTTCTCTTGGACTTGGGCACTAGGATTATTGGAGTACTCCTCTTCTAAGCTCATTTGTAGATTTTACAAGAATGTTGTTGGTGAATCAAAAAGAAGGAAGTTCAAGAATGGGCGGTAATACGCATTGCTATGAGATTCTTGAATGTTCACATTCATCTTATGTGAACTATGGTGCATGGTCGTCAATGACTTTGTATGTTCTTCTTTGTTAAGAAAATCTTTTTATACGCCCTTGGTAGCTATTCTTGGTATAAGTCCATGCGAAAAAGATTGATTCTACCTCTAAGAACAAATCATCTTATATGTGCATTACGAGTTTGGAAGATGATTTTGCAGTATTAATCTTTATGGTTTTATATATTGCAACTTGTTATGGGATATGTGTGTTTGCGTCCGTGTACTATGATTGTCCCATATACGTCAAAAGTTAAGTCTTTCGCATGTCATTATGCAAATATTGATAAAAGATTGAATGAACTTTTGACAACAAAAGTTAAACCTATTATGTCATTTAATGATGGAGGATAAGATGAACTTTTGTTTATGAAGATTAAGTCTATTATATGTCTCTATGCAAATAGTGATGAAAGATAGAATGAATCTTTGAATATTCCGCAGTATTGGTCTTTCCTTGATCCACATCTTTGTGTAAATATTGTGCGGCTCTGTAAGTTCTCTTATGTGAGCATTTTCGATTAAATTAATCATGGGTTCTCTTGTGGTTAATTTAATTGAGTATTTTGGATACAAATTCATGTTTCATGTGATTTGTTAATGTCCAAAGAAATCCTTCTTTTTTTGTAAAAGTAAGGTCGTTCTTGTTGTTATTTCGGGAATGACATTTTATGGGGGAGAGTTCTTAATTGAACTTACGCTTAATTGCCAAATATTTGTGGGGAGTACGGCTGTGGAATATTGTAGGGGTTATCTTGTATCTTAACTCCTGGATGAATGCATTTAGTTTTGACTATATGATTGCGTCTAAACAATTTGATATGTTGTTCTCTTTTGGTCATGAAGTATCTCTATGGAAATTTCATGAGGATCCCACTAATTTTCGTACCTTTGCCAATTTTTGTTGACAAAAAGGGGGAGAATTAATGTGTAGTTCACACTACAAATACATATGGTTTACGGATCATTATGTAAGGGGGAGTGGTTTTCATTGTGAGATGAAGTATTGACTAAGGGGGAGTGATACATATCACCATAGTATTGTTGTCAAAGTTGTGATACAATTGAACTTTGATGTTGTGTAATGATACTATGACACTGTATAACAATGATTGAAAGCAACTGTTTTCTCATTGTTATTGCTACGGATCTTCAACAAATATGATGCTGAGTTGAACACATTTGGAATCATTGGAGTACTTGGAAGTGACAAAGATTTCTAGTAATGTTGAAGAACCAAGGAGATCAAGCATTTGGATGAGAAGCTACAATTTTTTTTTTGTTTTTGTAATCCATATGTATTGATAGTTTTGTCACTAAAATTGACAAAGGGGGAGACTGTTAGAGCACTGCTCGGTCGAACTCGCAAGCGTTGCTATTTCAAGCTTGTTTGTCAATGTTAGTGATCAAAACTATAATTCGTGATTTCTAGTCGACTTATAGTGATGTCTCGGACTAGGATAGATTGTGTAGTTGAGCATTAGACTTCACGACGTTCATCAATTGAAGACGAAGAACTGCTAAGGAGAGCTTATGGAACTTCATCAACAAAAGGTATGTGGAGACTAAAACTCATCTATCACTTGGAAAGTCTATTTCTATACTATCTCCTATATTGAGACAAAAGTCGTATTACTATATAGTTGTCGATTATACACATTTGAGATTTCGAGTTGAGATTAACTCGCTTACAGATTTCTCGAAATATGTGTTGGTAAGCTTTCGCTTCAACCAAGTTCATCTTATATTCTTGACGAAAGTCAAAAGATGATCATGTGAAAATCGCCGAGTAACATCTTACATGGTTTGTGTGATACAATCATTTGATGTAGACTTGGTATGTTTCGTTATGATTATTTCAATAACTTGAAAATTGCTTTGATGCTAATAATGTGTGAAAATGGCTATTGTCATCCTCTAAGAAAGTTTCAATGATTGAAATAGTAGTTTAGAACTATTGGATTATAAACATATTGTGCATTCTTGCATGTATGTGATCCATGACCGGAACTAAAGTATGCATACCCATATGCATACTTGAAGTTATGAAATTCCGTGTACCAAGTACACATACCGGTACGCGTACTTGCGTGAGGTATAGGTCCGGGAATTTCTGCTGGGTTTTGGAAGAGTACTTGAGTATGCGTACTTGAAGTTGGGAAATTTCGTGTACCAAGTACACATACTGGTACGCGTACTTGCGTGAGGTATAGGTCCGGGAATTTCTGCTGGGTTTTGGAAGAGTACTTAAGTATGTGTACCCGTTCGCATACTGGCAAACCCATACTCAGACCGGCTGTATGCGTACCCATTTGCATACTTAAGTGCTTAAAGTTCTAAAATCGGTTGGTACATGAACTAATACATTTATATATTAAGGAATGCATTCTTTGCAAACCGTGGCTATAATGTTCATGAATTGATTCGAGTGAATCAAACCGATTTTTTGCTTCGATTGTGTTCTTGTATAGTTCTATGAGAATATAGCAATCGAACAACTCTTTAAATAGTTTCATTTGAGTCATTTGAACTAGTTATGGTTAAGATGAATAAGGTTGATATGAGAGTGTTCATATAGCTAACCTCGGTTAACTACTATTGAGCCAACATGGTGTACACGTTTAGGTACGGTTACATAAACCTAAATGAAGGTACATTTCATTTGTGTATAACAAGCTAAGTTCGATCTAACGGTTGAAAGATATTAGCTTGAATCTAATCAGGTTTTCATCTAATGGTGACTATTGAATGCTTTGTTACCAAGGTAACTTATATTGCAAACCCTGATTTGAAAACTATATATATAAAGGAAAACTCTAGCAAATGGGAAACCTAATCCCCACACCTCCTGTGTGATACTAGTTGTATAAGCTAGAGTAGATTCTCTTTTAACCTTAGGTTTTTCACGAGACCCTGTAGGTTAACGACTTAAAGACTTCATTGGGATTGTGAAGCCAGAACCAACTATTTTCTCTGTAGTTGCGTGTTCTGATCTTACTTCTTCTATCGTGATTGAGTATTATATTTGGTAAGATTTGCTTTAGATTTATATCCGATAGGTAAGATTAAAAGTAGTCACAAACATCTTCGTCTCATCGTTTGTGATTCCACGATATCTTGTTTCGCTACCATACAATTAAGATTATTGTGAGGTGATTGATAATACAAGGTTGTTCTTCGGGAATATAAGTCCAGTTTATCAATTGGTTCCTGTGCACCTTGATTTATCAAAAGACGGAACAAAACTCGTAGGTATTTCTGTGGGAGACAGATTTATCTATTCCAATAGCATTTTCTGTGTGAGACAGATTTGTTTATCAAGTCTTCGACTTTGGGTTGTAGCAACTCTTGGTTGTGGGTGAGATCATCTAAGGGAATCAAGTGCGTAGTATCCTGCTGGGATCAGAGACGTAAGGAGCACAAATATACCTTGAATCAGTGTGAGATTGATTAGGGTTCAACTACGATCCGATCGAAGTTCATTGGTAGTAGGCTAGTGTCTCAGAGCGACTTAATACACAGTGTGGTGTTCAAAGCTGGACTAGGTCCCGAGGGTTTTTCTGCATTTGCGGTTTTCCTCGTTAACAAAATTCTGGTGTCTGTGTTATTTGTTTTCCGCATTATATTTTGTTATATAATTGAAATATCACAGGTTGTGCGTTGAATCGATCAATTGGTAAATACAACCTTTGGTTGTTGATTGAAATTGATTAATCCTTGAACATTGGTCTTTGGTACCGTTCAAGTTACTTCTATTATATTCAATCGGGCTCGCAAATACCTATTTGCTGATTGCAGATTGAATTGAGAGTTAGAGATATAATTATTGCTAGGTTGCCAACTAAAAGTTTGTAATTTGTTTATAATTATTGTTAGTGATATAAAACTCTTTGATATACTTTTCTCTAGATTAAGTCTGACTATCTAGTTGATTCTCTTGAAAGTATATTGGAGTTTGTCTATTCAGATTGCCAAAAGAAATATTGGGTGTGGTTGTTGTACCCCCGCTTTTTCATTTCAAATCCGAAGTTAAATTTTAGTAGGATAGAGTCTGTAGCGGCTTAATACAGTGTGGTGTTCAAATATGGACTAGGCCCCGGGTTTTATTCTGCATTTGCGGTTTCCTCGTTAACAAAACTTCTGGTGTTTGTGTTATTTCTTTTCCACATTATATTTTCTGTATAATTGAAATATCACAGGTTGTGCGTAGTTAAATCAATTGGTAAATCCAACCTTTGGTTGTTGATTGAAATTGATTGACACTTGAACATTGGTCTTTGGTATCGTTCAAGTTATTCTCATAATAATCAGGCTCGCGGATTTCTATTAGTTTGATTTGCTGATTACATTGAGAAACAAAGATATAACTCTTGAATATATTTTCCTTGATTGAGTCTGACTGTCTAGTTGATTCTCTTGGAATTATATTGGAGTTAGTCTATACTGATTACTGTAAACGAAATATTGGGTGTGGTTGTTAGACCCCGCTTTTTCAATTGGTATCGGAAGCGAGACAAACACGTTTAAGACCTCATAAGTCCGTGTTTGTAGCAATCGACTCTATGGACCGATTGTGCTATCTCAAAAACGTATTACCAGAAACAAAAGTTCTGTTTCCATGGATTCTATTAAAGAGAAAGATTTTCAATCTCGCAAATAGATGAACACCCTCGTTCCCCCACGAAGCAGAGACAAGCATTGTTAATTTTTTACCGATTTTCTTCTTGTGGTCCGACTCGAAGTTGAGAGAGAAGCGACCAAAAGAAAGTGCAATGATTCTAAATCATGTTAGAATAAGATCATTGGTATAATAAATGATCGTGATTTCCAAATAAAAGTTCTTTGTGAGGAAAACGCCGAAGTCGGTTCATCTCGAACCTTACTTGTAGGATCATAATATCGCAATACATAGGGCTCGCGGGATCAATAAACGACGGTACCGCGAGGGAGTCGCAGGAAGCTAAAATAAACGACGCGATGGGAAATAACGACACACAAAATAGGTGAAAGACATGAAACCTGGCGAGGATAGGAAGTGTCGCGAGATTGAATAGTTGTACACCGGCGACACTTCGCGAGACATTCCCGAAAAATAAAGAGATAGCTTAGTTGTCATCCACTATGTATTACCCTATATAAAGGGTCGAGTGAGTCTGGAGAGAGAAAGTTTAAGAGTGTTCTAACTTCTAAGTGTAATTCTATTCTCCCGGTTCTTGATCTTATATCTTCTAATGGATTAATTAAGCAAAATCGAGTAAGGGTGTAGTGTGGGAAATCCTGGCTTTCTACATATGCGCTAGAAAAACGAGGGGGACTGCGAGAGATTGACGTAGAAATTGGAAGGAATTTGGATTAACGAGAGAAAAGATTTGGAGGAGATACTCAAGAATCCATTGGAAAAGAAAAATGGCTAGAAGAAGAAATGTACAAGGGCAATCCACGGTTGTAAGAAGAAGTGGGAGGCTTCTTTGGAGAAAGGAGGAATGAAACAGGGAGAATCATCAAGGATGAATAGGAGAAGTGATGGAGAAGATCAAAATCAGCCACCGAACTCCCCAAGTTATGATAGAGTAAGTGTAAATACTTGGAGATCGATTCGAAGACGAGAGAGAAGAGGAGACGAGCAAGGTGAACAATGGACAAGGAGAGCAAAAGGAATGAACTGAGGCAAACAATACACGAGGAGACGGCTAGAGCGGAGGAACGAGCAAACTTGACAAGACAGAATCATGAATTGAGGATGGAAAATATGAGGTTGCAAAATAGGAGATCTAGAAGTAGCGTGAGATCAAGTTCAAGATCGAATGGAGAAGAAAGAAGGAGACTTTTACCGTCGAAAGCACCAATGAAGAAACACAAAATCCGAATATAGATCATGGCGAGAGAAGAAAGAAATAGAAGATCGTTATATTCCTCACTCGAAATCTTCAAAATGAGCGGAATAGGAAAATCAAGGAAACATGCAACTCAAGAGAACCGAATGACCAGTGTGAAGGGAGAATAATCTTGCATGGGAGAGAAGAATTGAGAAGAAACCGAGAGATCGAAGATGACATTGAGAGACACTACATTGAACAAGCGCGACTAGCTCGCGAAAGAGAAAGAATGAGAGCGAAATGGAAAATCAAGAGATGGAAGAAGCAATCCGTGAGAATAACCATGACAACCGGAGCGAGAGAAGAAGGGAACAAAAATCGTACCAATAGAAATATTAATGAAGAATATGAGAGGGTGCGAGATGATGAGAGTCGAGAGGCAACCAAGAAGAGAGAACAACCGATAATATAATGGCGTGCGAATTGACGAAAGAAACGAAGAAGAGCGTCGCGAGAAAGAAGAGGAGAAAATAACGAGCGGAAGGTCAAAATAGGCACGAGCGAAGAAGGAGAGAAGCGAGCTAAAAAAGACCAAGAGTCTTTCGAGGCAAATGAACAAATCTTAAGAGAATAAAATGAGAGGATTACCCGGAAGGAGACAGGTTAGATGAAGCCATTGCGAAGGCGCGAAGAATCCCTTCAGCAATCTACTGCATTAACCAACATCTTTGATGGAACAACCTATACAACATATTAAGGCTTATATGAGATGTATGTTACAATGGGAGAATCATGATGCCATATTGTGCAAAATATTTCGCGTCAAGCCTAATTGGAGCACTAAAATGGTTTGAAAGTCTACCAAGGAACACAATCACATCATTTAACCATTTACAAGCCACATTCCTCGGGAGCATACATAAGTAACAACTCTTCACGACTGTGTATTGAAGATGTATTCGGGTTGAAACAAAGGGTTGGCGAGCTTAAGGCATTGACAAGATGGAGAACCATGTGTATAGAAATGGCGGGACGGGTTGAGGAGAGATATCTCATCCTCTCATTTGTGAATGCTCTTCGCGACTAACTCGTTATACATTCAAATTTTTAGAGTCAAAATACAATCACAATGGCGGAATCTATAGTGCAATTACAAAAGAAGAATATATTGCCTTAGAAGAAAACGAGAATGAAATGAATTCTTATCCGATCGCGAACACAAGCTCTAACGCGAACGCAAGTCAAATTCATAAATACGGTGGCGAGCACTTCGCAAGGACAAAGAAGTAAGGAAAGCCGATGAGGGACAATAGTAGCTATGGGAAGCCATGACCAGGGAGGAATTTGAACAAGAAAGGAACTGTTAGAATAATAAGATTCGGAGGCTAGACAATGTAAGAAACTATGATGGTGAAGGCAATATAACCATGGAGGCGCGAGAAGCTATGGGAACCAATTAGGATGCCTCCACTGAATGCTAGTGTGGAAAAGATCCGGGAGGCTATACTCGTGATGGAAGAAAAGACACCTTGGACGCAGGAATGGAACCACCACCGGGCGACAGTCATGAGTTTTGTTATTACCATCGCTTCCATGGACATCAAACAAACGAACCTGATGATTGATCAAGGGAAACCAATCACTTTCTAAAAGGAGAAGAAAAAGGCCAGAAGACATTACCACCGCCTGCACGGAACAAATGTCGAATGAAAAGGAAAGGAAACATTTGTGATAGAAATCTCGAAAGCCAAAAATTTGAATTGCAACTCTATCGTCCACTCTTATCGCACAATCGAAGATTTTCATGACAACGTGCTCAGTAAGAGATCTTGATGATAAAGAAATAATGAGCTCAAGCGAACGACAGCTACTCTATAAAACAAGAATCAAACAAATAATGAAACTTGAATGATTGAATGATTTAACAAATATGAATAAGTAAAAGAATGGGACGAACCTTTATGGCGTACACCCTAGTTCGCGAATAACATTTCGTAAGAGGCAAATGTAAGACCTAAAGTGCGTCATAATGGGGGTATCTCTCGACATGGCTCGGGGGAAGGTTACACCGCTCTGGCTTTGATATGAAAGCCTATCCTAAGAGTACCTTGGATTCCCAACTATATATGTAGGTTATACTAGGAGCGAGTGCCGGGATGGATGAACCTACCACCGGCCATTCTTGGCAAGTCTTGGCATGCGTTGCGCTCAAGAAAACTCCACTTAGGGTGCGGTCTCGTAACCATAAACCATATAGGTATAAGGGATAAGAGGCTGCGAAAACAATCGGTTGTTGTTAAGACTTTAGTCTTGTATGGCCGATGTTTCGCCTCCTTGAAGGGCAACCGGGGAGATGATAAGGCGACGCTCTCCATTAGGGGGGTGTCAAACAGACGCAAATGTCATGAGGCTTTGTTTTCGCAAGGAGACTTAGGCTTGTCATATTTGTGCAATGATCCTGCGAGAGGCAATAATACAGATTGCCTAAACGAAATATTGGGTGTGGTTGTTAGACCCCCGCTTTTTCAATTGGTATCAGAGCAGACAAACACGTTTAAGACCTCATAAGTCTGTGTTTGTAGCAATCTGACTCTATGGACAGTTGTGCTATCTCTGAAAAACGTATTACCAGAAACAAAAGTTCTGTTTCCATGGATTCTATTAAAGAGAAAGATTTTTCAATCTCGCAAATAGATGAACACCCTGTTCCCCATGAAACAGACAAGCATTGTTAATTGTTACCCTGATTTTCTTACTGACGAGTCCGACTCTGAAGTTGAGAGAGAAGCAGCCAAAGAAAGTGCAATGATTCTAAATCATGTTAGAATAAGATCATTGGTATAATAAATGATCGTGATTTCCAAATAAAAGTTCTTTGTGAGGAAAACGCCGAAGTCGGTTCATCTCGAACCTTACTCGAGGCCAAACTCAAGGAGGATGCTTTGGGAATTGAACATTTATTGAGTAAACTCATTATTCAATGTAAAGGATGTTCTGAGGAGTCCACTATACCAATCGCTTCTGAACCAACTGTGAAGTTAGAAAATCATGACCCTCTGACAAAAATAGTTCTAGAAGTTGAAATATCTACTCTTCCGATTTCTAAAGATGTGCCTGTGTATTCCACTCATCAAGAAATCACCAAATCTCCCGGAAGGAAGGAATGTCCTAACGATCCTGTTAATTCTACTCACTCTAATCACTTTCGTGATCTGAGATGTCTCTTTTGTGATTCAAATGGACATGTTCAACGGAGATGCAAATTAAGGAAGAAAGACAATTATTTTGGTCATCTTCAACACACCCTAGATTTAATACTCAAAGGTGTAACTGACATTCGGATGTCTAAACCAATTGTTTTTAATATTTTCCCTGTGAACTCTTCCAGGAAATTCAGTTCAATTTGCTCATCTAACGTTCGAACACCGAATAGTAATATTATCACAAATCGGCTAAGGATATTTCATCAAGGTCCTGCTCAACCTAAAGTGAAGGATGATGTTCAAGAAGTGAGTAAATCCCCAAAAGGTGGAAACTACAATGGAGATATGAAGGTCAACCTAAATCTGATAATTGAGGGATAAAAAGATCTTATCAACAGGCTGACAAATTCCTCCAGAAAAACTTCTTCAGGTAAGGATTTAAACATAGTCTCGTATTTTGATGACAGTAAGTTTTATGATAACTTTTCACATCAAAAAGGGTCCTCTTGTAGAATTGGAAGGAAAAAGAGACTTAACCATGAACATCATTCATTTAATGAGCTCAGGGCTCATACTTGTGCTAATTAATCACAAGGATTCAAATCTTACTCATGAAAAATCCTGGCGAGTAATATAGTTCTGTAAACAGGTATGTCTGGTGGCAAAAATATTCTAAGTGTTTGTGCTACTCTCTTATCGGTTGTTAACTAAACATTTTCCCACAGACATTGTTGCATAAGTTTTCTTTTTCAAAAAAAATTTGTTTTGTTTGTTCTTATTTCCTTGGGTTGAGTATGCTACTTTTGTTCTCTAAATTTTTCTCATATGAGAACATAAAATTTATTGAACCAAGATGTGTAAAATAAAATTTTCACTTAGCCAAATTGTGCTACGTATAGGCACCATAGTTCTTGAATGAGTTTTTGCAGTTCTAGTGGGTTCGGTTTGTGTTCGTACGAGTACATATAGTTTACTTGTCACGAACTGTCTTTAGAAAACCTAAAATCTTATTCCCTAGGAAACCATTTATATACCTTTCCTATTGAGTTGAGTTATCTCACTCCAGGATTTCTCATATCAAGAATGGCTTCTCCTCCTAGCTCCTGGGATTTTCCAAAAGGATTTCTTGATAAAGGTATGGATTACGATTCTGATGGGAAGAAGAAAAGAACCCTTGTAGAAGTTGACGATTCCTCTTCTCAATCACCTGATAACTATTCATACATTGAGGACGATGAAGTGATTTCTGCTGAGGTAGTTCTCAATTTTCTTAAACACTTTGAAGAAGCAAAACTGCAACTCTTTGATACTATGAAGGGTCTCGATGTGTTACGAACTGAGTTGAAAAAGTTTAATTCTGACCTTGTTCTCATGAAGACACATGTTAAATATCTTCTCAATGAGGATATCTTCTCTGAAGAAGCAGTGGATGCTATCAATTACAAGCTCAAAGGACTCAAGACTCATGAGGGTTCCGGAAGTGCTTCTTGATTTCAGTTCATGATCGGTTTTTGATTGGTTTAGGAGTCATTTGATTTTAGCTAGTTGTTTTTAGATTTCGAATCTTTTTATGTCTAGGAAACTTCTTATGAGAATTTATTCTTGTGTTTAAGAAGGATAACTAGGGTTTGGAATAGCAAATATTGTGATTACATATTGCTATTGCCAACGATTTTAATCTTGCGATGTTTTAGATTTATTTATTTAAATTCTAAGTTATTTGGAAGATGATTTTGCAGTATTAATCTTTATTGGTTTTATATATTGCAAAATTTGTTATGGGAGATGTGTGTTTACGCCCGTGTCAATATACACGTTTAGATACGGTTACCCATATCTAAATGAAGGTATATTTCATTTGTGCGTAACAAGCCAAGACCATCTAACGGTTGAAATATATTGGCATGAATCTAATCAGGTTTTCATCTAACGGTGAATATTGATTGCTTTGTCCCAAAGTTATCAAACCCTGATTTGAAGACTATATAAGGGAGAACTCTAGCAACTGGGAAACCTAATCCCCACACCTCCTGTGTGATACTAGTTGCGACTATAGTCGATTCTCTTTTAACCTAGGTTTTTCCTAAAATCATTATAGGTTAACGACTTAAAGACTTCATTGGGATTCTGAATCCAGACCCAACTATTTTCTCTGTAGTTATGTGTTCTGATCTTACTTTGTTCTATCGTATTGAGTACTATCTTCTCTAAGATTTGCTCGAGATTTATCTCCGATAGGTAATATATAAAAAGTAATCACAAATCTCTTCGTCTCATTCTTTGTGATTCCGCGATAACTTGTTCTACTACCATATAGTTAAGTTATTGTGAGGTGATTGATATTACTAGACTGTTTTTAGGGAATATAAGACCGGTGTATCAATTGGTTCATGTTCACCTTGATTTATCAAAAGACGGAACAAAACAATCGTAGGTATTTCTCTGGGAGACAGATTTATCTATTCATTAGACTTTTCTGTGTGAGACATATTTATTTATCAAGTCTTAGACTTTGGATCGTAGCAACTCTTAGTTGTGGGTGATATCAGCTAAGGGAATCAAGTGCGTAGAGTCCTGATGGGATTCAGAGGCGTAAGGAGCGCGAATGTACCTTAATCAGTGTGAGATTGGTTAGGGCTCAACTACATTCCAGTCTGAAGTTAAATTGTAGTAGGCTTGAGTCTGTAGCGGCTTAATACAGTGTGGTGTTCAAATCTGGACTAGGTCCCGGGGTTTTTCTGCATTTGCGGTTTCCTCGTTAACAAAACTTTTGGTGTCTGTGTTATTTCTTTTCCGCATTATATTTTCTTTATAATTGAAATATCACAGGTTGTGCGTAGTTCAATCAATTGGTAAATCCAACCTTTGGTTGTTGATTGAAATTGATTGATACTTGAACATTGGTCTTTGGTACCCTTCAAGTTGTTTCTCATAATAATCAGGCTCGCGAATTTCTATCTGTTTGATTTGCTGATTACATTGAGAAACATAGATATAAATCTTGAATATATTTTTCTTGATTGAGTCTGACTGTCTAGTTGATTCTCTTGGAATTATATTGGAGTTAGTCCATACAGATTGCCTAAACGAAATATTGGGTGTGGTTGTTAGACCCCCGCTTTTTCAGTGCCAAGACTTTTTGAAATATCAGAGTGTTGAGAAGCTAACCATTGTTCATGTTGGATAAGACAGGATCTCAAAACAGCAAAAGTAATAGGAACATCTATATGTTGAGTAGAGATAACGAAACTATCATAATCTCTCCCAACACCATTTAAAGTACACATAACAAGATCAGAGTCAGAGATGTGTTCATTTATTGCAGCAAGAGCATCAACAATTTTTTTAAATATTAAGTAAATATGCAGCCATCGAGTCAGAGTCTATTCCAATGTTATAAAGTTGATTGTGCAACATGGATATTCTAGCCACAAATTGGTCAGAGAACCATTTCTCAAGAGAGAGCCATACATGTTTAGAAGTATATAATCCAACAATAACAGATGATATGGAAGGAGAAAAGGTGGCATTCAGGAAACTCAATACAAAACGATCCCATTTTCGCCACTTCAGATAAGAAGGATTTAGAACCTCCGTTTCACCAACAAGAACAGATCGGTGGTGGTGGTATAATTCCATCTATAAAACCAAATAGATATGTACTGATCAAGATAGACTCCTTCTGGTTCTTCCATACCAAATAGTTGTTTTCATTTAGCTTCTCAGATACAAGACTCACAATAGTGTTCAACTGTATAAATTGAAAAGTAAACTCGAACTCAGGTGGTGATGTGGGTGTGGGTGGAGTTCCAATATCACCTTCAGGATTCTCAGTATCAAGTGGTTTAGTCATTTAAGAAGATGGAAGAAAAGAACATAGTGAGATTATGATAGGAGAACAAGTAGATATATCACGGTTTCGTCCTGAAGGGGTAAACCCTAGAACATAGGTGTGTAGATCTATATTTCAATGATAAAACCTAATAAAACGTGTCTTGAGAAGTCTTAAAGTCCCTTAAGTACAATAACAATCCTAGGATTTGGGCTTACTTCAGAGCCAAGTTTTCTCCATTTAAAAGCTAATTTCGGAACTCTTAAAGTGTGGGAACGGTCCCGAATCATTTGAAAACTGTTTTGCACATAACTTCCTCATACGAACTCAAAATGATCTCATTCATTTTGCGAAGTCTTTGTCTCTTCATATTCATTCTCTGCAACATAGAGTTGAATACTCTCGAGTTTAGTCGAATTCCACTTGGTCCTTCATCTACGTTAACTTCTATGTTTATTTCATCACTCTTTTCGCTTCTTTTGGATGATTCTATCTAAATAAGACAAACAAAAGAAAACAAGAGTAATACAACGTAATATGTACGAAATATAACAAATACAAACATGAAACTGATAACAAAAATAAGGTAAATTATGCACTTATCATCCATCAAACGAAAACCGTTGTTATCAGTCGGTAATTAACTCATTACTTACCAAAAAATTATTGATTCCAAATGAGTTTATTAATCAGACAAATAAACATAGCAATTCCTCGAATTTAATCTACTCTCCATCAGATATTTTATAAAATGAGTTAATTTTTACCTAATACCAATTCAAGTCGGAACTCATCTGCATCCTAATTTACGAAACAAAGTAAAAGCGTGCTCTTTTGGAAGGTGCACATTTGAAAATCTGCTCGGAGAAAGACAAAATCCGGTAACAATTAATATCACTTAACCTAATAAAGTGCCAAAAACACCAACCAATAACTTCGAAATGTACATTAGTATTTATCCGCGGAACATCCGTAAATTTCCTTAAGCAGCCATTTTGGCACAAAAGAACCATACACGCACTCCCCAAAGTATGTTTTTTTAGCCAGTAAAACAAAAGTTGAAGAAAAATTGTCCCTCATTCTTTCCCGTTTAAAATTTAAATATCTCTGACAAAAATCCGCTACTGTCATTACTTTTCTGATACCCTCTCTCTCCTCTTCTGTTTCTTTCTCTCTGGTTTCTCTCTGTGTGTGTTTTGACTGTGTAAAGACCTGAGAATGTCTTATTCTGAAGAACCCTCTATTTCTTCTTCTTATTCTTATTCCAATCATCAATGCAGTAACAGTAATGGTTTTAATCTTGGCGAAAATGAACCCAGAAAGATTGAAATCGACCAGAGCCTATTAATTGATTATACCCATATCTCCATTCTCTCTAAGATAGCCGAAGGTTCTAACTCCACTGTCTACCATGGCCGGTTAGTATCTTGTACCAAATCTCTTTAATTTCTTCGTTTCTTGTATAAAAAACTAGTTTTTCGTAGTGGGGTTTTCTTGTTTTTGCGAACAAATCAAGGGTTTCTGCTGTTCTATGTTGAATTTAAAAATTGTGGATTTTTGATACTGAATAGATTCTGGGGTCTTGAGTTTTAGGAATTTCAGTGAGAATTCTCATGCCGTTGTTAAGTTTAATGAATGGGTAAAGGATGGGTTTTTACTACTAATTTTGTTTCTGCAATTATGATTTGATTATAGAATTATGGAGCCCTATTATTTGTAATGGGTTTCTGATGATGATCCTCCCATTGAGTGTTAGTGTGGTTGTTCTAGGGCAATGCTCTATGGGAAAATGACTGTTTGCTAGTAGGGAAATTTTTTATCAAAGATTTGTTTTTTTTCCTAGGCTCATACAACATATGAGCATTTTGAGTATTTGTTTTCAGTGCTTGTTTGCTAGTTCACAGCTTACATTGTGATTTTCTACATATATATAAACAGGTACAAAGACATGGATGTTGCTGTTAAGATGATACAAAAAGATGTTAAAGCTAGTTCGGAACGCAGCAATAGGTTTGTGAGGGAGGTTATGATGTTATCGCGTGTAGAACACGATAATCTAGTTAAGGTATCTACTGTTATAGTTATTTGTTCTAAATTGATGTTGATTTTGAAAATGCACTTTAATTAAGCCATACACCGAATAATAAGGCGCATGTATGTTGTTTTTGTTAGCCGGTTTGCTCTAGATTTTGCGGCGTTCGTACTAGCCATGTTGTCATGAATTAATTGCTCCCCCTTTATTTTTGCTGCCAAATATGTATGTGCAGTTATAGTTTTAACGTCTTAGCTGATAGCGATGAAAACAAGTTTTAGAGATGCATGTGAGGAGGACAAGAGGGCTTGATGTCTTATCTGTTTTGTTTTATTGTTCTTCTTTCTACATATGCATGCACATTGGTCTGTTGTGGACACAGTAATCCTAATTGCTTATTTTTCGAAAACTGTGTGATAGAAATCCAGCAGCTAACTGTAATATTTTGAGCATGTCGATTCTTTAAACTTTTATAACATTGAATATATAGCTTTCGAACTGAGAGACTACTGTGTTGATACAGTTCATTGGCGCAGCAGTAGAACCAGAAATGATAATAGTCACTGAGATTATGAGAGGAGGTTCACTACAAAGTTATTTGCGTAATATGCGCCCTCGTCGTCCTGAACTTAGGCAATCTATAAGCTTTGCTTTAGATATCTCTCGGGGAATGGAATGCTTACATTCAAATGGCATCATCCATCGTGATCTCAAACCTGGTAATCATTTCCTTCTCAGTTTCTTACGTTTTCATTTTCCTTTTTAAGGTATACCATTCATATATTAAGGATCAGTTGTTATACAGATGCATCATCTATGCTGCAAATCCCATGATTGCAGGTGCCTCCTGCATTCATTAATAGTTTATCTTTTGCTAAAGAACAACTTCAGTTCAAATTAGAGATTTGTGGATATTTCTGCTAATCAAATGCTGCAAATTCATGTGGATTGTGGGGCTTACTTCAAGCATCACCAACAACGTAAAACCATGTCTAAAAAAATTTCTTTTGCAGCAAACTTATTACTCACAGAAGACAGTATGAAGCTTAAACTGGCTGACTTTGGGATGGCCAGGGAAAAGACAGCTGGAGAAATGATGACTTGTGAAGCCGGTACTTACAAATGGATGGCTCCTGAGGTATGCATTCCGTCTAACTATACTGGCCTGCTCTTATTGAACATATATCATGTGAAAAATTCTACTATTGCTGTTTTTTCACCTTCTTCTCTTGGCACCCCACATTAAATCAGTTATATAGCATAGAGCCACTTGAACGCGGGAAAAAGAAACACTATGATCAGAAGGTCGACGTTTATAGCTTCTCCATAGTGTTCTGGCAGTTGCTCACAAATTGTACACCATACAAGGGAATGTCCAGCATGCAGGCAGCATTCGCGGTAGCTAGTAAGGTGTGCCATCTTGTTTTCTGATTTAAAAACTCGTTATAAAACTTGACCCAAGTTATCTCTTATGAACTTAGGGACTTGTACCATTTAGTTGATCTGCCATATTTAAAGTTTCTTGGGCTATTAAAGCTAAGTTTGTATTATTTCACTTGCAGTTAAAGAAGTCCCAAGAAATAAGGTTACTGTTTGAAACAAGTTGGAAAACCAACTCATTTGCATTTTTGCCGCTATCTTGCACTTTCATTGCTTATAAAACTACTGTTTGTAAAGATTAATAGCTCCTTTATAATTTGGTATGCTTTTCTTATTGCAGAACTTGAGGCCAAATGTGGAGAAGCTCCCAAAGGAATTTGTCTCTCTCATCGAGTCTTGCTGGGATGTAGACCCAAAAACCCGTCCAGAGTTCACAGAGATTAGCATCATTCTGTCACACTACCTAAATTCCATCACCTCTGCACTACATTTGGTGCCTCCAGAACAAGCACTTGAACATAAAAGTCAAGATAAAACAAATAAGCAGCAGGTGCAACAACTACAACGAGTCTCCAGTCCGGTAGAACCTGATTCCCCTGATACCCGTCAACTGATTAAGGAACAGATGGGTGGAAAGGTTATCTTCACGAAGCTGTTATCCATCAGGAAGAAGCACTCATCCGCCGGCTCTGACAGTTGCTTTGGTAAATGTTCCTTGGGTTGATAATAGTCAATTGCCTCCGGAGCAACGGACAAAAAGTTGAAATCTGTGAACTGTTGTTCTGTAGATTTTTTTTGTTTTTTTACTGGTTTATAGGTTGTATACAGGCAGTGGTTGTTCTTCCACTTGCCTTACTATATCATAAAGATGCTGTACATAGAGGAGCTTCTAAAACAATGAAAATGTTCATAAAAACATAGGAGAAATAAAGAAACAAAAACTCAAAAAGAGGATTCTTGTGAAATATTCAGGTTATTTTGCTGTCATTTCTTTTTGAATTATGATCCTTTTCTCTTCCTCGAGTTTCTTAATGGGTATCCTTTTGGTTAAAGCGCGTCTAGGTTATGTTATTTTGGTTAATCACCAGAGGTGGTAACAGTTCTATTACTCGGAGCCTATCACGACTCCTTAAAATTTAGTAAGATATTCTAGAGAAATGCATGACAGTAATAGTCTTTAAGTTGTTAATATGGTAACTTAATAGTCTTTTTCGTATGTTCAATCTTAATCCGTATGAACCATTGAAGTTGGTACAATGAGGATGTGCTGGAAACCCCAGATTCAAAACCACTCTAAGAGGGTGTTTGGATATACCAGTAACAGAAGTATTTTTGTTTTCCTAGAAGCAGAATTCCAAGTTCTACATATTGTTATGATATTACAATTCTGTTGGGTACTACAAAAAGAAAGAAACTATCCAAGGTATGATTTGTTCTTTGTGAACGAAAGAAAGCCATAAAAATCCGGAACTTCTTTTTTTCTGAGACGCTTAGAGTAACTCCAGTGGGCATGGCAAAATTTTCCAATTCTATACCTACAGTGGGACTGGCAAACACTCCTCAAATAAAAGGATTTGTCCACTCGCGTCTCAGATTGAGACGAGCCTATTAAATAGGGCTGGTCGGCCCACCTGAGACCAGCATCGGCTCACAATGAGATGTTCCTCGTCTCACATTAAAGATTGCACCGGAAACAACTACACTCATCCAACGGTTTTCATTCCACTCCATGTAAATTCAACCAATTTCAACTCCAAACTCAAACTTTCTCCACCTTCTCCACCCACAACTTCTTATAATTTCATTTCGATCTTAATCTTTCAATCTCAAAATCCCAATCTTTTGAATTTTGGAGGGAAAAAAACCCAGAATAATGGTTGCCACAATCGTGGTCCTAAGTTTATTCAAGAAAAGGATTTAGCTCTTTGCACAACTTACGTTTTTCAAACAAAAAATTGTATACAACAACCTCAAATTTGGCTTCACAATAAAGAGAAATAGTCTTATGAGATATTTCAAGAGAAAGATTTATAGTGGTTCAAGAGAAAGATTTATAGTGGAACAAATACAAGAGAAGATTGAATTTTGGTGTGGGTTGAATGTTTGAAAGGATTGATTATTTATAGAGTGGAAAAAAGTAGACGTTGTAATCTGACCGTTGCCGGAGCAATATGGGCGGTCGGCTTCTCCTATTTCAATGAACGTTCTTCCCACTGCCCAAAAATCAGTTTGTCCATCCACCTGGACATGCAAAAAAGCAATTTGTGTATGCCCACTAGAGTTGCCCTTATACCTACAAATGGAGCAATTCATCTATCTGTATCTACGGTAATGGAATAAGAGCATCTCCAATAGACGGTGGAAGATTTATTTTTTAATGACACATAAAATTTTATACCTTCAATTAAAACAAATATATCTCCAACGATAGGTCCTACAAAGCAGGAGGGATATAATATTAATTTTGAAGGTTTTAAAGAAAGTCTTATTTAGACCTTCATAATCCTGGCATTTTTAGGGGCGACCCCAAACGAATTAGGGGCGACTTTTTTATTCCCAACCCATATACACCGTTAAGGGATGTCCAAAAACGCGGAGAATACGTTTACGCCCTTACATAATCGGAATCTATTTTGTGCCCGATTATTATAAAGCAATCGGAAGCTTAGTAACGATATTATACTACCGATTATTATTGATTTTGTGCCAAACTCGTATCTGGCTTCTATAACAATCGGTAGGAAAAAGAACCTCACAAGACTACCGATTTTTAAAGTATAGAAATAAGAAATCTTTAGAATTTTGCAATGGTGAAATTTGGGGCTCCTATATAATCGGACGAATAAAAAAATGTCTAAGCTAACGATTTAGGGCTTCCCATAATCGGGATGGTAAAAGTAATAATTCCTACCGATTATGGTAGATTTCAAATTTCCTGCAATGAAGGATTATAGAAAAAACTCATTTTGGGGCAACCTATAATCGGAAGGTTAAGTAATCTATTAATCCTCCGATTATGGCTACGTCCACAGCTCAAGCCAAGTGGTTATGGTCGGCCTTGTACCTTCGGAACTATGGAATTTGGAAAGGTTCAATTTGGGGCTTCCAATAATCGGTAGGTTATAAGTAACCCACTCTACCGATTTTGGGCTACTCAACAATCGGTAGCTAATTAGTTGGTATTACCTACCGATTAATAACCGTTTGACAGATAAAACCAAAGTCAACCTAAATTCATTCTATTTCATTTTCTTTTCAACTTCCACTTCAACTCCTCTTCTCCTCTTTCCTTCCGATTGCAGAGAGGAAAACTCTCCCCTCTCCGCGCTATATATCGTTAATCGTCGAATCAAATCATCGTCGATTATTCTCTATAAAGATGAAAGAAAAAGAACTTAAGAAAGCTCGAACCAAAAACGTAGTGCGCGGTGAGGATCCGAATATTGGATTGCATGCCCGAAATAAAGAGGTTTTAACTTACGAACCCGAAGAACACGAAGAAGATGAAGTCCCTGATGTAGGCGATACTGATAGCCAAACTCTCAGGCAACTTGAAATGGCGCCAATTAGGTAAGATTCTACCATTAATTAGGTTTATATTGCTTCAATTCGACGAATCCGTGTTTTTTTATTTTTAGGGTTTTCGGTTATTACCCAGATTCGGTAGGTTAGGTATTGTTTTAAACTTCCGATTGTGGCCGAATTCTTCATTTCACGAGAGCATTTGTCATATTCGGGTGTTAAATATTTAGGTTGCTTACCGATTATAGAACGTTTTTCATTACTGAAGCCTAAATCGATCATAATCGGAAGCTAATTGTGTTTTTGACTTCCGAATATACTAGTGAAGAACAAGTATTAGAGACCCAATAATCGATCATAATCGGAAGCTAATTTTATTTTTTCCTTCCGAATATACTAGTGAAGAACAAGTATTAGAGACCCAATAATCGGGTGCTATAATTTGTAATTTCCTTCCGATTGTTTAGGCTGAACCACTTGAGTAATTTCTGGACTCAAAGTGATGCATATTCGGTAGAAATTAGTTTTGTGAGGCTTCCGATTGTGATGCATTCGGAAGGGTGGACTCTTTATGACTTTCGATTATTGGTATTCGGAGGGTTATGTTGAAATTTAGCTTCCGATTATTGTGTGTAGATAAACATATTCGAATACCAAAATTTTTCTTTTGTTTCCGATTATACGTATTCGGTAGCTTTAGGTGAACTGATATTTACGATTAAGAGTAATCGGAAGCAATTGGTTAAATCAACCAACCGAATATATAGATTAATAACCTGTAGTACTTTCTTTTGTTGTTTAGGGATAGGCGAGGTAAAAACATCGAAGATGCAATTGTCTCGGCTAGTGCAAGGAAGGATAGGCGTCGAACCGACAGCTAGTGCAAGGAGAGCTAGGACTCAAGTAAAGCCGCTTCAAGTGCTCAAGATGGAACTCAACAAGCAAGCCAAGAAGCTGTTCAACCTAGTGCCCCTCAATCAGAACCGGTTCAAGAAGGTGTTCAACCAAGTGCCTCTCAATCACAACCAATTCAAGAAGCTGTTCAACCAAGTGCTCCACCATCACAACCAGAAGTAGGACAACCTAGTGGTGCTCAAGAAGAAGGAGAAGCCGAAAAGAAAAATCCTCCTCGAAAGAAAGCGAAACACCTTGTCCCAGATGAACTGAAGGTGAAGGATATTCCAGAAGGTGTAATCCTTGGGCTGTTGGAGGATGGAGGAGAATTGTTATTTGGATACAAAGAATCCTGGGCCAGAGAAATATATGAAACTGAGGTAATGATCGTATCCATTTTATTAACCTATTATGTTTTTCTTCGTAATACTTTTAAGGGTTATACTTTTAGGTTATTCTAATTTTATTTTTTAACTTGTCATGTGTTTAATAGTATCATTCCGATGCGGTTCGTTTACTCAAAGCGACCGCCGCACCAACAAAAATGCTAGATTGGCCTTTGGAGGATGAATGTGAAAGGTTCAAGACCATTATTGCAAATTCAGGGTTGGCTGATGCTGCGGAGAACTCAATGTTGGAACATGACCGGGTGGCTATATCGACGTTTGTGGAGAGACTTTATCATGAGACCGACACCTTCCATATGCCGTTTGGGGAGATGACGATAACCCCAGATGATGTTGTGCATATTCTTAAACTCCCCATCCATGGCAAGGGTGTTAGGGCTGAGTTCACTAAGCAGTTGGAATGGAGGAAACTTTATGATCTGACTAAGAAGTGTTTGGGTTGGGATGAAGAAACATCAACAACTGAGTTCAAAAGATGCATGAAGTATAGAACTAGACAGTTCAACATGGGTACTCTGATGGATATGTTCAAGGGCACCAAGGATAAAGAAGATAAAGGAACTTTAACGGACGAGCAAGTCAACCACGCGGCCACCACATATCTCCTATGTGTATTGGGATGTGTCATTTTCCCCAATACCAGTGGCAATCGGGTCGACACCAACCTTTTACAACTTCTGGATCCTCTCGATAAAGTGCATGAGTACTCTTGGGGCACGGCATGCCATGCGTGGTTGATGGAAGAGTTGAGAAAGGCGTCGAGGCTTGGAATTAGCCAAGTGGCCGGGAACGTGAGTCTACTACAAGTATTGTTTATTAACTCTACATACTTGGTTATTTTTTTTATTTTTATACCACTGAAGAATTTATTTCCTAATACTTGCAAAAATGACAATATAGACATGGATCTACGACCACTTCCCTATCTTGGGATTGGCCATTGAAAACCCGGCGTGGGCAAAAGGTGACCCTATAGGAACAAAGTACGTCTTCGATGACAACCATTCTAGGACGAAGGAGCAGCAGCTGATTCGTTTGAGGGAGATTTTGGACTCACTTAATTCCCAAGACGTATGCTTTGATTCATACAAGGAAGACCGAGCTGCTGGACATATCGCGGGTCGGTCCGATTTGGCACTTTATTTTGGACCGTTGTGGCATCCCACAGGATATGTGATGTACAATGCCTCAAGGGTGATGCGACAACACGGTTTTGTACAAGGTATACCAAAGGAGCAAATCCATGGCAATTTCACTTTGGATCTGGAGCACTGCGAGTCTGATAAAGATTCTATCACGGTGGTTCACAAGGGTTCACCATCCTGTAAATTCCATTGGGATAGAAGGGCGCATTACTTGATCAACCAAGGAAGGGCAGCCAACCAAGGTTTTGAAAATGCTCCCAACTATATTGATTGGTACCGGAATGTTTCTCATCTTCGTGTAATCCGTGATCTTAAAGCAAAGCCCGATTCGTACAAGAGTATCCTCAAAGAGAAACTCATGGGTTTTGATAGATTGGTACGTATTGTTTTATTAATTTAGTTTAATATTATGGGTCAAAATAGAGTAATAACCGTTTGATGGTATGCTATGTTTTAAAACAGATGAGCAGGTTCAAGCGTTTGTCCAAATGGTGCACTGATTGCATAAATTCCGGAGAGCCTGTGTCAATTGAGAAGATAAAAAAGCACCAACAGTTGATTGATAACGTTGACAATGAGGAGTATGCATCTCAGTTCGGGGAAAAATTGCAAAAGAAACCTACAACCAAGGTGAACAAAAGAACTCGGGCGTCATCGAGCACTCAAGTTGATGAAACCAATGATGATGTTGGTCCAAGTCGTAGAGGTGGTAAAGGTCGCAAAATCCAAGCAAAAAAGAACAAGTAAACTTTCGATGTTTTTCGTTAACTTTATGGATAACTTTGTTTATGTTGGATTATGTCGGATTATGTCGTTTTCAAAGTTTGTGTCGGATTATTAGTTGTTACATTATGTTTATGGATTATGAATGGTTATGTTGCTATGTTTATGCATTTAACGATGACTCGCAAGCGAATCACATGAAGAGACATGAAAGTGTTGAATTTTGGAACACAATCGGAAGATAAGTTTATATATGAACCTACCGACTCTGGGGATGTTGCATTTTTTAGTCAGAATCGGTAGGGTTATACATTATTAACCTACCGATTCTGGGGATTTTGCAAAATATTTTGTCAGAATCGGAAGATTGCTAATATACTTTGCCTTCCGATTATCATGTGTAAAGAAAACTTGTCTTCTGTATCCAAACAACACCACAATCGGAAGGGAAATGTGCACCTTCACTTCCGAATAATAATAATCGGTAGGTTTATTTGTTATGTTCCTTCCGACTGTTATATGTAAAAAAAAAACTTTGTTTTCTGTAACCAAACAACACCATTATCGGAAGGTAATTGTGCACCTTGACTTCCGAATATTATTAATCGGTGGTTTTAGGTTTTGTTAATTTACGATTATTCTACCAAAAAACAACTATGGTTTCTGGAACCAAATAACACCTTAATCGGAAGGTAAATTTTCACCTTGACTTCCGAATAATGTTAATCGGTAGGTTTAGTTTTTGTTAATTTACGATTATTCTGTGTGAAAGAACTTATGTTTCCTGGAACCAAATAACACCATAATCGGTAGAGTTAGTTGACACATAAGATAACCGAATATTTTAATCGGTAGTTTGTGTAACAAAATACGCTTCCGTTTCTTTATAATCGGAAATTTTGTATATTAATAATCCTCCGATTACATCCATTACATAAAGTTCAAACGACATTAACCTTACAATTTCGTCAAAAGCACCTAAATCCATACTCCTAATTGACCATAAAAGTATTAAAAAAGATCATAACGTCCAAACACCACAGAAATTGTCCCTCTTGATCTTGTAGCATCCTTCATGTTAAAATCGTTTCCCGTAGAGGTCCATATACCGATGATCAGCAAGATTTCTCTGAAATTACGAATGAGTAACAAGTTAGTACTAACTTATGTTAATGTGAGTCGGAGTTATAAAGATACTTACTCGTTTTTCATACGTCCACCAAGAAAAAGCATCCCTAACAAATAGTTCTTCATCTTCAAGTTTGTCAATCTCCTTGTCGACCGCCTTCTTTCTCATCTTAATGTCATTGGATGATCTTCGAATTCGATTACCATCTAACGCCTCAAATACCATTAGAATACGGTTCCATAACTGCTCTTCGGATTCCTGTTTGTGGAGCTTGTGAACACGATCATGAGCAGTTACCACAACCCACGCTCTATAAATAGCACAATCTTCTTCTTCGGCAAAAGCAATATCCATGTTTTTGGTTTTCAAAATTAGAACTGAAGAGAGGAAAGAGTTTGGTGCAATTGGGGTGATAGATATGAGTTTCTTTATATAGGTTTAGGTTCCAACGGCTCTTTTTCTTTTTCCCAAAAACTCCAACGGCTATTTCTGAAATTTGGTTTAAAATGCCAGGCTAATTTGACGAAGGTTGAATGTGGAGAAACCAATAATCGGTAGGTATTTTAGTTAGAATATCTACCGATTATTGTAGCTTTCAAAATTTGAATTTGGGGCAACCTATAATCGGTAGGTTGTGGAACCTATTTGGCCTACGATTATGGCTACATCCAAAACACGAACCACATGGTTATGCCTGGCTCTATGTACACTCAAAACCTATGGAATTTGGCAGGGGTTCGATCTGGGGCTCCTTACAATCGGTAGGTTGTTAAGTTGGATAGACTACCGATTATGGTAGATTTCAAAATTCATCACAAGAAGGATTTTAGAAAAAACTAAATTTGGGGCAACTGTATAATCGGTAGGTTGTGGAACCTATTTGGCTTACGATTATGGCTACATCCAAATCACGAACCACATGGTTATTCCTGGCTCTGTACACTCAAAACCTATGGAATTTGGCAGGGGTTCGATCTGGGGCTCCTTACAATCGGTAGGTTTTTAAGTTGGATAGACTACCGATTATGGTAGATTTCAAAATTTATCACAAGAAGGATTTTAGAAAAAACTAAATTTGGGGCAACTGTATAATCGGTAGGTTGTGGAACCTATTTGGCTTACGATTATGGCTACATCCAAATCACGAACCACATGGTTATGCCCGGCTCTGTACACTCCAAACCTATGGAATTTGGCAAGGGTTCGATCTGGGGCTCCTTATAATCGGTAGCTTGTTAAGTTGTTAACTCTACCGATTATGGTATATTTCAAATTCCCTTACATGAAGGATTTTAGAAAAAACTCATTTTGGGGCAACCCATAATCAGATGGTTTGGTAATATATTTAACTCCCGATTAACGCTGCATCCAAAACACGAACCAAGTGGTTATGGCTGGCTGTGTACACTCAAACCTATGAAATATGGCAAAGGTTGGATCCGGGGCTCGTTATAATCGGTGGGTTATATAATTATATACCCTACCGATTATGGTAGATTTCAAAATTCATTACGTGAAGGATTTTAGAAAAAACTCATTTTGGGGCAACTTATAATCGGTAGTGTATGTAACCTATTAGGCTTCCGATTATGGCTACATCCACAGCTCAAGCCAAGTGGTTATGGTTGGCTCTGCACCCCTCAAAACCTATGGAATTTGGCCAAGGTTGAATACGGGGCTCCTTATAATCGGTAGTCTTACAAGTTGGATAAGCTACCGATTATGAAAGGGATTATTAGCTGAAGTATCTACACAATAATCGGTAGGTATAGTTTCAATTTAACCTACCGATTCACCTTTAACCTACCGATTATGGTGTTGGCTACCGATTATATAAGGGCATATTGGCCATTTTGAAAAATCGAAGATAAGGGGTAGCTTAGATTTACGTTTGGGTGACCTTTTTTGTCTTTTAGTGTCGCCCCTAAAAATGCCAGGTTCATAATGACCTCCATGTCATATTTTTTTATTTTTAGAAGTTACTATGATTAAACGGTTAAGATGTAATCACATAAGATTTTTCAAGGGTTAAACCTCTATACTATTGGAAATAGTTTATTACGGGATCCTATATTTTCTCTATGTGTAAATCCTCTTAATTAAAGGTCTTAACAAAGGTATTAATAAAAATTCCTATATTGGAGATGCTCTAAGAGATGTCTTAGGCACATTGAAAATCATACTACCATGTCTTAGAGCACTATAATATAAACTAATTTACTTCGAAATGATTACATTACCATTTGTTTGTCGGTACGAACGGGACGGTCCAGTGTGTGTGGGTGAAATTATGCGCATTTGTTGAAGTACACTAATCAAAACCGGCTAGGTATGGATTAGGTTGGACCTAGTTAGCCGATTGTGAATCTTATTCATCAAAAATGAAGAACACATCATAATCAGCGAGGACCACCTGAACGATGTAAGTCTTGTTCTTCAAAAATGAAGAGCACATTGACCTAGTCGATCTTTTTTTTTTTTGATGTAGTAAGTTAGTTCAAATTCCTAGTAACCTAGCCGGTTTTGAAGGTATTTCCTACAGATAAAGAACACTAGGGTTTACTTTTTTACGACCCTATTCTGTTATACATGTAGGTTTTGGAATTAAAAAGTATGATTAATCTCATAAATCAGAGTTTTAGTTAAAAGGATTATTACCATTTGTATATAAAAAAAAATCCAAGTATAAACAAACTCACAGGAAACTCATGTACAGGCCTTGGACATCTCGGGTCTCCTTTTTCCTTACAATTCAAATAGTTTCCTCGTAATATGGCATTACCACAAGCAAAGTAGTATCATCTGCATATATATAAGAATAAGCATTGTTGAAAATATTAAAAGCAGACACATCATATGCAATTTTTATGGGATAAAAACATATTTTCGATACCATAAATGATATAGAAAATCGATATCCTAGGATCTCACCTTGAGTATCAAAAGAATGTACTTGAACAATAATAAAATATATTAGAGTTTTGAATAATAAAATTGTCAGAGCATTGCTCGGTCGAACTCGCATGCGTTTCTATTTCAAGCATGTTTGTCAATGTTAGTGATCAAACTATAAGTCTTGATTTCTGGTCTACTATAGCTAAGTCTCGGACTAGGATAGAAAGTGTAGTTGAGCTCAAGAACTCCATGGAGATCATCATACAAGACGAAGGAATACTCAAGGAACTGGTGGATCTTCATCGACTAAAAGGTATGTGGAGACTTGAACTTATCTATCACTCAAAAGTCTACCTACTCTATCTCCTATTTTGAGACAAAAGTCGTTTTGCTATATAGACTTTGATTATACACATTTGCCATTTCGAGCCGAGTTTATCTCGCCTATCTATTTCTCGAAATATGTGTTGGTAAGCTTTTGCTTTGGCCAAGTTCATCTTTACCTAGTGACGAAAGTCATGACACGTTTCAATCACTTTGGAAATTGCTTACTTTGACGGAATGTCCTCTAAGAATGTTTCAATGATTGAAATGAGAGTTTAGATCATATAACCAATGATGGATATAAGCATTGTGTGGCAACACATATATGTATAAGTCATTGTTTCCTTGAACCGAAGTTTGCGAACTTTGTTGATCAAGAGAACCGGAATTAGAGCCGTGAGCTAAGTCCGCGAACTGGCGGAACTTCTCTTCCCGAGAAATTCTGCTGGAGTTTGAGAACTATTTCCGGGAACTTAAGTCCGCGAACTAAGTTTGTGAACTTGAGTTGGTTATATCTAAAAACGATTGTTTGTGAACTCATTTATAAAAACTAAGGAATGCAAAATGCAAACCGTGGTTATATAGTTCATGAACCGATTCGAGTGAATCAAATCGTTTTTGCTTCGATTGTGTCTTATGTAGTTACATAAGATTTACTTGCAATTGAACAACTCTCTAACTAGTTCATTTGAGTCATTTGAACTAGTTATGGTGAAGAAGCATATGGTTGATATGAAAGTGCTCATATGGCTAACCATTTGGTTAACTATTGTTGAACCAACAAATGTTCATGTTTGGGTATGGTTACATAAACCCAAAATAGTACATTTCATTTGTGTGTAACAAGCTAAGTTTTCGATCCAACGGTTGAAAGATATTAGCTTGAATCTAATCAGGTTTTCATCTAACGGTGAATATTAAATGCTTTGTTACCAAGCTAACATTGATTGCAAACCCTGATTTGTAAGTCTATATAAGGGAGAACTCTAGCAACTGGGAAACCTAATCCCCACACCTTCCGTGTGATACTAGTTGTATTAGCTAGAGTCGATTCTCCTTTAACCTTAGGTTTTCTTCTTAAACCAGGTTAACGACTTAAAGACTTCATTGGGATTGTGAAGCCAGACCGATACTACTTTCTCGTAGTTGTGTGATCTGATCTTGCTGATTCTATCATTTTGAGTACAATCGTAACGATTGGCTTGAGATCTTTATCTCCGATAGGCAAGATAGAAAAGTAATCACAAACATCTTCGTCTCATCGTTCGTGATTCCACAATATCTTTTTTCGCTGCGTCGATTAGGATTATTGTGAGGTGATTGATAATACTAGGTTGTTCTTAGGGAATATAAGTCCGGTTATCAATTGGTTCATGTTCACCTTGATTTATCAAAAGACGGGAAAAAACTTGTAGGTTTACCTGTGGGAGAAAGATTTATCTATTCTATAGACTTTTCTGTGTGATACAGATTTGTTTATTAAAGTCTTCTACTTTGGGTCGTAGCAACTCTTAGTTGTGGGTGAGATCAGCTAAGGGAATCAAGTGCGTAGTATCCTGCTGGGATCAGAGACGAAAGGAGCGCAACTGTACCTTGAATCAGTGTGAGATTTATTGGGTTTCAACTACATTCCAGACCGAAGTTAGTTTGTAGTAGGCTAGTATCTGTAGCGGATTAATACAATGTGGTGTTCAATCTGGACTAGGTCCCGGGGTTTTTCTGCATTTTCGGTTTCCTTGTTAGCAAAATTCTGGTGTCTATGTTATTTCTATTCCGCATTACATTTTGTTATATAATTGAAATATCACAGGTTGTGCGTTTGAATCAATCAATTGGAAATCCGACCTTTGGTGGTTGATTGAAATTGATTGATCCTTGAACATTGATCTTTGGTACCGTTCAAGTGATTTCTCTTGTATTCAATTAGACTCGCAGATTTCTATTTGCTCGAGTAGGAATTGAATCGAGAAAAAGAGATAAAACTCTTTGATATACTTTTTATAGATTAAGTCTTATTGATTCTCTTAAAAGTATATTGGAGTTTGTCCATACAGATTGCTAAGCGAAATATTGGGTGTGGTTGTTGTACCCCCGCTTTTTCAATTGGTATCAGAGCAGGCAAACACGTTAAAGACCTTATCAGTATGTGTTTGTAAACGATCTGACTCTATGGACAAGAGTACTATCTCTGATAAATGCGTCACCAGAAATAAATGTTCTGTCTCGTCTATTTCTATTAAAGAGAAAGATTCTTCAATCTCAAATATAGACGAACCCTGTGTTCGACTAGACAGACAGATCCGACATGTGTTATTTCGATTACCCTTCAAAAGAGTGCTTCTCTCTAAATGAACGGGAAATAGCTAAAGAGAGTGAACTGATGATAAGTTTTGTTAAATTTCAAGCTGATCGATTGAAACAACATGTCAAAATTCTTCTTGGGGAAATAAGAGACTACAATTCCAAAAACTCTGAAGCTTTGCTTTTTCTTAAGGCAAGTCTTGAAAGGGATATATTGGAAATCAAACATCGCTTGAACAAGCTCTCAATTCAAGGATGTTTCAAAAAGTTCTCTAGATCATCTTCATCATCTACTACTGTGATTGAGGAAGATCCAGAAGAAAAGTCAATCTCTTTTTCTTGTGGAAAAGATGTGCCTATACCCTCTTGTCAAAGATGGTGTACATTATATGAAGGGAGGAAATCTCCACAGAATGTTAAGATAGTGCTTTCTAACATTCAGAAAGTATGTCCCTTTTGTGATTCAAGAGGACCGGTCAGGCAAATGAGAAACTCTAGGTTGAGTAAAAATTCCCTTGTTCATATTCAACCCACCTTTGACGTAATATTCAAAGGAATAACTGGAGTTCATATGTATAAACCAATTGGTTTCAAAGACTCACCCTGTGTATCCAACCAGGAAAGTCAGTTCTATGAGTTCCTTAAATGTTCTGACTCAGAACAGATGTCTTAACAATCTAAGAGAAGATCAGAATCTTTCCATCTTAAAAAGGGGAGTTAATAATACATTTGATGTGAACAAGGTATCAGGAAAAAGCCGATTTTCTTCAGGTAAGAATCAATTCTCTGAGTCATATTTTTGTAAGGATGAATTTTATGATTACCTTTCACATCATAATGGTTTTCCTCCAACATTTCGTAAGGAAAAGGATAACCAAAAGCAATGTCCATTTAATGAGCCAGTGGATCATACTTGTGTTAAATAATCACAAGGTTGAAATCTCACTTGTGAAATCCTAACTGAGTGAGAAATGTTTAGGTATACTTATTTGTAAAGTGTCTCTGATTATCTAGCTAATCTCTTATCGTTCTTAGACGGATCATCAGGTAGCACCTTTACATAAGTATTTGTTGTATGTCTGTCCTTGTTTTTTTGTTTTACTCTTGGCTCTATTCCTTCAAATTGTTTTGAAAAATAAAAGCATGAACTTTTTCAATCAACAAAGTGTTGTTTCCAAACAATCTTTTTGGAAAAAGGTTTATGGACCCCATTCTTATGGGTACACGTACGGTTTTTGGGTTCTCTCACAAACCAATCCTGTAAACCCTACGTCTCCCGAGACTTGTTTATATACCTATCCTATTGAGTTAAATATTCTCACTCTAGGCCTTCTGTTATCAATGGCTTCTTCTTCCTGCTCTTGGGATTTACCTGAAGACTTCGTTGATAATGCGGTATATTTCGAATTCGATAAAGAGAAGGGAACCTTTGTTGAAGTTGAAGGATTTTTCCTCAATCTCCTGATTCCTATTCGGATATTGAGGAGGTTGAAGAGATTTCTTCTGAAGTAGTTCTTGACTTCCTCAAAAACTTTGAGGATGCAAAGCAACAACTTGTTGATACAATGAAGTGTCTTGATGTGGTAAGAACTGAGTTGAAAAAGGTTAACTCTGACCTTGTTCTCATGAAGACCCGTGTTAAAGAACTTCCAAATAAGGATATTCTCTCCAAAGTTGTAGAGGATCCTGTCGTTCACAAGCTCAAAGATCTCAAGACTCATGAGGATCCTGAACCGTTTAACTGACTTCAGTTCGTGTCCGACTTTGGCATAGGAGTCTGTTTTTTAATTTAGCTTGTTTAGATTATTTTCCTAGTAAATCTTCTATTTTTTTTTAAAGAAGAATAACTAGAGTTTGGAATAGCCATTATTGTGATTACACATAGTTATGTCCAACGTTTTCATCTTCATGTTTTTAGATTTATTGGTTTAAATTCTAAAATTGTTTGGAAGATGATTTTTGCAGTATTAATATTTATGGTTTTATATATTGCAATTTGTTATGGGATATGTGTGTTTGCGTCTGTGAACTATGATTGTCCCATACCTTGTCGAAAGTTAAGTCCTTTATATGTCGATATGCATGTGTTGATAAATGAAGGAGTGAACTTTTGAAAAATACAAAAGTTAAGCCTATTATGTCAATTTTTGATGGAAGATAGGTTAAAATCTTTTGTTTACAAGGATTATGTCTATTGTATGTCATTGTGCAAATGGTGATGGAAAATAGAATGAATCCTTGCTTATTCCACGGTATAAGGTCGATCTCCGATCCATAATTTTTGTGTACATACTGTGTTGTTCCATAAGGTGTCTTATGTTGAGCTTTCTCGACTGAGTTAATTTTTGACTTAGTTGTTGCTCCGTGAGATACTTTATGTCGAGCATTTTCAACTAAATTAATCATCCTTGTTTGGTTATTTAGTTGTTGCTCCGTAAGTTCTCATATGTCGAGCATGACCAATTGAATTGATTACTTTTTGTGATTAATTTGGTTGAGTATTCCGATTAGATTAATTATGGGTTCTCTTGTGATTAATCTAATTGATTTTTGAGTCTCCATAAGTTCACTCATGTTGAGCATTTCCGGTTAAATTAATCATGGGTTCTCTTATGGTTAATTTAATTGAGTATATTGGATTCAAATTCATACTTGTATGTGATTTGTTATGTCCAAAGAAATCCTTCTTTTCTTTTGAAATTAAGGTCGCTCTTGTTGTTCTTTCGGGAATGACATATTATGGGGGAGAGTTCTTAATTGAACTTGTGCTTAATTGCCAAATCTTTGTGGGGAGTGCGGCTGTGGAATAGTATAGGGGTTATCTTGTATATTTATAAACTCCTTGATGAATGCATTTAGCTTCGGCTATATGATTGCATCTAAATAAGATGATATGTGCTTTCTTTTGGTCATGAAATGTCTCTTTCGGAAATTTCATTAGGATCCCGTTTTCGTACCTTTGCCAATTTTATTGAAAAAAAAGGGGGAGAATTAATATGTAGTTCACACTACAAATACATATGGTTTTCGGATCATTATGTAAGGGGGAGTGGTTTCCATGTGAGATGGAGTATTGATTAAGGGGGAGTGATACATATCACCATAGTATTGTTATCGAAGTTGTGATGCAATTGAACTTTGATACTATATAATGATACTATAAAACTGTATAACAATGATTAAGAACTCTTGTTTTCTCATTGTTATAGCTACGGATTTTCAACAACGATGATGCTGAACTTACAACCTTTGGGATCATTGGAGTACTTGGAAGTGACGAAGATTTCGAGTAATGTTGAAGATTAGGCATGTGGAATAGGAGCTACAAAAGTTAATTCATTTATTTTTGTATTCCATATGTATTGATAGTTTTGTCACTAAAATTGACAAAGGGGGAGATTGTTAGAGCATTGCTCAGTCGAACTCGCATGCGTTGCTATCTCAAGCATGTTTGTCAATGTTAGTGATCAAAACTATAAGTATTGATTTCTAGTGTACTATAGCTAAGTCTTGGACTAGGATAGAAAGTGTAGTTGAGCTCAAGAACTCCATGGAGATCATCATACAAGACGAAGGACTACTCAAGGAACTGGTGGATTTTCATCGACTAAAATGTATGTGGAGACTTGAACTTATCTATCACTCAAAAGTCTATCTACTCTATCTCCTATTTTGAGACAAAAGTCGTTTTGCTATATAGACTTTGATTATGCACATTTGCTATTTCGAGCCGAGTTTATCTCGCCTATCTATTTCTCAAAATATAGATTGGTAAGCTTTTGCTTTGGCCAAGTTCATCTTTACCTAGTGACGAAAGTCATGACACGTTTCAATCACTTTGGAAATTGCTTACTTTGACGGAATGTCCTCTAAGAATGTTTCAATGATTGAAGTGAGAGTTTAGATCATATAACCAATGATGGATATAAGCATTGTGTGGCAACACATATATGTATAAGTCCTTGTTTCCTTGAACCGAAGTTTGTGAACTTTGTTGATCAAGAGAACCGGAATCAGAGCCGTGAGCTAAGTCCGCGAACTCAGTCCGCGAAATTCTGCTGGAGTTTGAGAACCTTCTGGGAACTTAAATCCGCGAACTAAGTTTGCGAACTTGAGTTGGTTATATCTAAAAACGATTGTTTGTGAACTCATTTATAAAAACTAAGGAATGCAAAATGCAAACCGTGGCTATATAGTTCATGAAACGATTCAAGTGAATCAAATCGTTTTTGCTTCGATTGTGTCTTGTGTAGTTACGTAAGATTTTCTTGCAATTGAACAACTCTCTAACTAGTTCATTTGAGTCATTTGAACTAGTTATGGTGAAGAAGAATATGGTTGATATGAAAGTGCTCATATGGCTAACCATTTGGTTAACTATTGTTGAACCAACAAATGTTAATGTTTGGGTATGGTTACATAAACCCAAAATAGTACATTTCATTTGTGTGTAACAAGCTAAGTTTTCGATCCAATGGTTGAAAGATATTAGCTTGAATCTAATCAGGTTTTCATCTAACGTTGAATATTAAATGCTTTGTTACCAAGCTAACATTGATTGCAAACCCTGATTTGTAAGACTATATAAGGGAGAACTCTAGTAACTGGGAAACCTAATCCCCACACCTTCCGTGTGATACTAGTTGTATTAGCTAGAGTCAATTCTACTTTAACCTTAGGTTTTCTTCTTAAACCAGGTTAACGACTTAAAGACTTCATTGGGATTGTGAAGCCAGATCGATACTACTTTCTCGTAGTTGTGTGATCTGATCTTGCCGATTCTATCGTTTTGAGTACAATCGTAACGATTGGCTTGAGATCTTTATCTCCGATAGGCAAGATAGAAAAGTAATCACAAACATCTTCGTCTCATCGTTCGTGATTCCACAATATCTTTTTTCGCTGCGTCGATTAGGATTATTGTGAGGTGATTGATAATACTAGGTTGTTCTTAGGGAATATAAGTCCGGGTTATCAATTGGTTCATGTTCACCTTGATTTATCAAAAGACGGGAAAAAACTTGTAGGTTTGTCTGTGGGAGATAGATTTATCTATTCTATAGACTTTCCTGTGCGATACAGATTTGTTTATTAAAGTCTTCTACCTTGGGTCGTAGAAACTCTTAGTTGTGGGTGAGATCAGCTAAGGGAATCAAGTGCGTAGTATCCTGCTGGGATCAGAGACGAAAGGAGCACAACTGTACCTTGAATCAGTGTGAGATTGATTGGGGTTCAAATACATTCCAGACCGAAGTTAGTTTGTAGTAGGCTAGTGTCTGTAGCGGCTTAATACAGTGTGGTGTTCAATCTGGACTAGGTCCCGGGGGTTTTCTGCATTTGCGGTTTCCTCATTAGCAAAATTCTGGTGTCTGTGTTATTTTTATTCCGCATTACATTTTGTTATATAATTGAAATATCACAGGTTGTGCGTTTGAATCAATCAATTGGAAATCCGACCTTTGGTTGTTGATTGAAATTGATTGATCCTTGAACATTGGTTGTAGGATCAGAATATCGCAACATTAATACCTTTACGAAATCTTTGAACAACACACTGTGAAGATATCGCAGATTGGTTACATAAATGACGCGACAGATGACGACAGCCTAAACACGAGAAAGATGTGGAGACCTAGCGAGATTTAGGAGTGTTGCAAAATTTAACATTTGTATACTTGCGAGAATATCGCAAGTCAGATCCGAAAAATAAAGGACAGCTTAGCTGTCACCCACTATGTAATATCCTATATAAAGAGCCGAACAGGCTTAAGGTGAGGGAGAGATCTTTTTAGAATAGAGAGAAAGTTTTGAGGAGAGAGAAAGTATAGAACAATAGTTGTATTCTTGATTTCATTTCCTCCTTGTAAAATTCCTAAACTCAATTAATAAAAAGTATGATTGTTGATCTTAAAGATGTGTTGATTATTATGAATTCTTGTGAGGGATGTATTGTGGGATTTCCTGCAACTACATAATGGCGCTAGAAACAGGTATTGGCATATAAGATTAAAGATTGTTATTAAGATTGTTCAAATCAAGAAAATGATGAAACAAATCGATAAATCAGTTTCAACCAAGGAATGCAACAGAAGGTTGGAGTGTAGTTTCATTACAAAAACAATGATTAATGAATTCCATGAAAACATCAGAGGGAGAATACATAAACGAGATTTTGAAGGAAAGAAAATCATGACGGTAGAGAAGGTATCACCCTTGAAAGATTGGGAAAAACAGAAAATTACATTCACAGCAGTAGAAATACCAAGAGAAAATTTGAGCCACACATCTCCTTTGGTAATCACAGTAACCACACGGAAAGAAAAGGGGAAATCAAAGAAAAACTATGGAAGAATGGGCGGTAAACAGAACTTTGGTGGATACATGGAGTTCGGTGGATATAATGTTTTACCATGCATACAAAGAAATGGGGTACAAAAATGAAGAGATGTCTCCCTCAACATATCATATTCATGGCTTTGGCAAATTTACAACAAAACCAAAAGGGGAAATAGAGATGCGAATTTTGCTAGGAGAGATTGAAACACAAGTGACACTATGTGTGGTGGATATGGAATCGCCATACAACATGTTGTTAGGGAGGCCATGGATACATGCAATTAAAGTTGTAGCGTCAACATTACATCAATGCATTAAATTTGCTATGCCGAGTGGGATTGGTGAAATTAGAGGGGATGCTGATAAAGCGAAATTATGTTATCAAATTGAAGTGAAGCAGTATGAAGGACGTGCAAAGAAGCGAAAAAGTCGCAGAAAAATGGCGAAGGAGGCAAAGAAAGAAGAAGAATTTAAAACTTATATGATAAGAGCAGATGAAGGAAAAGGAATACCCAGTGAAATTTCGGGAGAAGGGAATGAACTTGCGAAGGAGATAAAAGAACCAACACCTATGGGAGAACCTAAGAACAGTTACATCGCGGCGGAACCAACAAAGGAAGTGAATGTTGGAACCAAATAAGAACCCAAAATACTAAAAATTGGGACTAAGATGGAGGCAGATGAAGAAGAAAGAACTATTAGTCTGTTGCGAGAATATAAAGATATTTTTGCATGGAACATGGATGAGATGCCTGTAATAGATCCGTCTGTGGCGTGTCATAGGTTGGAGATTGACAAAAATGCAAGGCCATTCAAACAAAGAATCAGAAAAATCGCAACAACGTATCATCCCCAAATAGAAGAAGAGTTGCAGAAGATGCTTGATGCAGGAATCATAAGACAAGCTAAATATCCGGAGTGGATAGCAAACATGGTTGTGGTCCCAAAGAAGAATAAGGGGATAAGAATTTGCATAGACTTTACCGATCTAAATAAAGCTTGTCCAGAAAGACAGTTTTCTGTTACTGATATTCCACAAATGGTTGAATCAAGAAATAGGATGATAGAATATCTTCTCTAGACGGATACAAAGGCTACAATCAAATCCCTCTCGCTGAAGAAGATCAAGAACATACTGCTTTTTTCGCTCCAAGAGGGTTATACTGTTATACAAAAATGTCATTTGGTTTGCGAAATGCTGGAGCAACATACCAAAGGATGGTAGAGAATGTGTTCGTGAAGTGGATACACAAAACGTTAGAGGTGTATGTAGATGACATGTTAATAAAAAGTAAAGAAGCAAAAGATCATGTCCAAGATCTGAGGGAAGTTTTTGAACAAATGAGGCATTTTAACATCAAAGTAAATCCGCAGACGTTTATCTTTGGGGTTGCGTCAGGAAAATTTTTAGGCTACATTGTATCAAAAGAAGGAATACAAGTTGATCCAGAGAAAGTGCAAGCAATTCGTGACATGCCAACACCAGCGACGGTAAAAGATGTACAGAAGTTAAACGGACTCTTAGCTTCGTTAGGAAGGTTCATTTCGCGATCATCAGACAAATGTAAACATTTTTTTTTACATACTCAAAAAGGGGATGAATTTTAGATGGACAGATGAATGCGAGAAAGTTTTTCAAGGAATAAAAGAACATCTCGATGAATATATCTATTTTGCAAAAAGCGGAGAACCGGAGAAGAATTATTAATCTATCTTGCGACAACTTCGCACGCATTAAGTGCAGTGTTATGGAGTCATTTGGAGCAAAAGACCAATTGGAACTCGTTCAAATGCAAGATTTCTACTTTTCATTGTGTAGAGGACGAGAAGAGGAAGACAATGGCGAAAGAACGGAGTCATTCGGAGTTCGTATGAAGAAGTTATGAGCAAAACAAGGACTTGGAAGACCAAAAGGGCACAATGGTCATTTTGTAGGTCCACTACTATTGACATCCCCTCGTTTGTTAAGGGGCAACTCTATTCGGAGGAATACTATTTGGAGTCGAGCCGAGGTTAAGGGACAGCCAGCTTAGTTACCCCTTATCAAGATTACTGGGCGTTGTATAACGAACACTACTTCTAAAATCGAGAGAAGATGACTTCTCAATAGTTTCCACCTGAATTCAGACAAAGAAGAAAAAAAGCAAACTACTGTTGAATTTGAGAGATCGAGAGAGACTCGGAGGGTGAGAAGGAATCGAGATTGGGGGATTTTGCTGGTGAACGATTGTCTCTGTGACTGTGTTCACAATCTAGGGTTCAACTGGATTAAGAACTGAGAGATGGTGAGAAGAACAATGACATCACAGATTCGAATTCAAAAGAGATGAAATTAATGATGTAGAAATGGATTGAGGGTTTGAGCGGATGAAATGAGTTGAGTTGCTGATGGGATTGAGATTCAGAGGGGTGTTATGCTGGTATTTGGATAGAAAGAGATGAAGAATTGAAGAAGTTAGGGTTACTGGTGGTGCTGTGATTGAAACTCGATCTGCAATCGATTGTGAAGAAGAAAATGATGAATCGAAAATGGGTTTGCCTGGTGGTTGGATTTGAATGAGAATCAGTGCACAAAGCAGTGGTGGTAGTGATGTCATTCTGATATTTCTGATGAAGCTACAGGTTCTTAGCAGTGACTGGAAGAAGCACTGAAGGGGTTGAGCTGAAAAGCAGCTGGTGATGGCAGATGAATTGGAATATGGTTGAGCAAGGAAGGAGCTGGTGGTTAGGCTGAGAAGAGGTTGCAGTGTTGAAGTTAAGTAGATGCTTGCCAAGAATGCGCTCAAGCCATGGTAATCAAAAGCGGTGATGGTTTATTAAAGCTTAAAGGGAGAAGCGAGGATGGCAGGCAACCATGAACTGAGATGGTGTGGAGCCAAAGGATATGGCGTTGTCGCAATGGCGAGGAGAACATGAAATGGAGCTGCAGTGGCAATGTCTTGAGCAGGTGCATGCTGAGTCGGTTGCAGGCTGGCAGATTGGAGCTGTGTAGAATGGCAGGCAATATGAGACATTGGCTATTACAGGGAAGAGGAAGATCGAAGCAAATCATGGTTGCAACTCAGGAGGTACAGGCTATAGAGAGTGACTCAGAGTCATTGCAGGTATTGATGGTGCTGCAATGCAATAGTGGTGCAGTTACAGAAGTGAGCTGAGTTTCAGCTAATGCAGTGGGCTTAGCAGTGCAATGACAGAGGAGGTTAAGGCCCGAAGTTAGGGTCCTATGAAGTTTGTTTGTTGCAGGTGGCATCTGCAGCCTTGGTGGTGGTGTTTGCAGAAGAGAAGGTGGTTTGCTTTGACAATGTGGATAACTGTGACCAGATGCTTAGGTTGTTAATGGAACTGGCCAGGTGATGGCAGGGCTTGCAGGTTAAGACAGTCTTGTGTGATTGTCTCGGGGTGGTGTTTTGGATCACCGAGATTGTCTTTGCGGTGAGAGGTGATGGCGGAGGTGACAAATGGCGATGTTGCGGTGAGATAACGGTTGTCGCATGAAGAGCTAGACTCATGTCTTGGTCTTAAGCCTGGAGTGAGAAGCAGTGATGCAAAGAATAAAGGAAAGTGCAGGCATGAAGCACAAGATAGTGGCTACGGTTAGATTGGAAGATACACTTTGAAGTTCATAGGCCATCATGGTCGTACTGAGGTAGTGAAGCACAATGATTGTCTTCACATTTGAAAATGGCTTTAGCCAAGAACCCAACTAAATACGTCACTCGATTAACACCCCGACTCGTTTCGACCTGTTTCGATTCTCGTTCGACTGCGATCCGACCGAGTCCCGACCCGATTTGACCCGACCCAGTTGGGATGTGGACCGATGGCCGGTTTGACTTTGCCCGGCCACCTGAGATATATTCCTGGCCAACTTCCGGCCAGATTCAAACCATAAACCAGTTTCCGGCAGCGTTTTGGGACAAAATTTCTACACAGGTTTCTCTCACTTGTGGGCTTGGTGGACTTCTAACTAATGGACTTTGAAGACAAAACCTAATTTTGGAAGGAGTGGAGCTATAAAAGAGAAGACTTTTCTCAAAACAAAAATATCTACACCACGTTTTATTATTATCTCTACTTTATTCTAGGGTTTAGAACCATGAAGTCTTTTCTCTTTCTTCTTGTGATGAACTCCTTGAATATGAGTACCTAAGTTTATTATTGGTTATGGAATAGTTGGATTTCACAAGCATGATTCTTTGATTCAATATATTAGTTTTGTCTCATAATTATCGTGTGCAATTCTCTGAAAATATTGTTTTATGATTGATTGATTGTTTTGTCAAGTTGCAAATTGGTAGAACTTCTAATCACATCTATTGCTAGTTTAGGTTTATTATAATGCAAAAGTGATATTCCTTGAATACAAGTAGCATAATATGATTATAGTTTGTAGTGATATATTCTTATGATCATATGTGAATCGTAACCTTTGTTAAATTGACTTAGTGCGCTTTCCACGTTCAATTGCTTTGATTGGCCGATTTCATAGAACTTAACGCATCTAGGGAATTAAACTTGATTAGTGCTTTTACGTTAGGTTGTTCCTTTAGGTAGAATTCATATTCGCATCTTTTAATGTGTTTGTTGATGACATGAGGAGGTTTGCGGGATATTCTTGCGATCAAGGTATTCTAGGGTCTTTGATAAAAGTTGAGATTAAAAATCAATTCTAGTTATTGTGAAAAGCATGTTAGTGAATGAAAACGAAATCCTTAACCAATATCTCTTCTATTTTATTTGTTTGCTTATTTCTTTATTTGCTTTTATTTAGTTTATTATAATCACAAAACTACCTAAATTATTCATAGGGAACCATAACAATTTGACAACCTAGACCTCTCGTAGGATCGATCCTTTCTTGCCCTTGCTATATTTATATTTTGAGTAGTAAGAAAGTGTAATTATATTTGTGTCGCTTACGACAGCGGTCAAATTTTTGGCCTGGAATTCTTGAGAGGCAATGGGTTGTTAATTGTTTTGGTTTTTTATTTTTGTATTTAGTTTTTTTTTTATTTTATTTTTTATTCTTATTTTAAGGGTTTTAACCTTGGTTTGAGAATCTTATTTCGGGTGCTTATTTCTATGGAAGGAGCATATTGGAACAATGGGTGCGGTTTTCAACAACCTCAACAATACGATTAACTACCAATTCCATGGGTATAATCAAAACCAATTTATTGGTTATGACCAATATTCCATGGAACCTTGTGGTTTTCCTCAACAACCTTATGGTGAGTATGTGTGTGAACAACAACAAGGATGGGAGGATTCTTATGCTCTTGAACAAAAAGTCTCTAATTTTATAGACCAAGTTTCCAACTTTTTAAAAGAGGAATTTCAAAAAGCTAAAGAGACTACAAACGAGCAACTCCAAGAACTTGTGAAGGTATGACTATCTTGCGAAGAGGTATTGATCAATATAAGGAAGATATGGATAAATCTATTGTGCATATGGTTTGTGATGAATATTTGATTGATGCTAATGTTGAAAAAGGCCAATCCTTGGACACTTTCGTCGATAATTGTGTAGTTAACTCAACTCTTGATCTTAATAATGATCATTCACCTATTCAAAAGGATGAGTTAGAGATTAGCAACACTAAATTCAGCGAGGAACAATCTTATGTTGACTATGATAGTGACGGTGATTATGATACATTGCTTGAAACAACTCATGGTGACATCTCCGAGGAGTCTTTTGGGATCAAGATGAAGATGAAGAGGAATATGTCGACACTTGTGTAGATTACTCAAGCATTGATCTTAATAATGATCAAGAGCCTATTCAAAGGGTGGAGCTTGAGGATGATGCATTTTTGAGTGTTCTAAAAGAGTTTCTTATGATAAAATTTGGATCCACAAAAGAGTATGTGCCTTACAATAAAAGGAGGAATATGTTGAGAATGAGACCGTTATAACCAATATTGTGGAAGACCCAATTGAGCTTGCAAATAATTGTAATGATGATGTTTATGTCGATACTTTGGTTACGGCGAAACGGACGAAGAATGGTTGCAAGGTTTAATAGAGGACCATGATATAAAAAGAGGTGAATAATTCACTTGAGTTTTTCAAAGATGAAGAGGATTCCTAATACAAGAGATTGTGCAAGGTTTATCTAACCCTTTGCCTATTGTTTCTTCTCCTTTACCTCTTATTGGTTTGAATGTATGTGTTTCTCAAAACATTGTTGAATGACTTTGTTTCTCGTTTTCCGCCATTAGAGAAACTTGATTCTCATACTATGCAGTTATGGAACAAGAACCCGTGGAAGTACCCGACTCTTATATTCTTTATACACTTCCAAGTGTGGACAAGAATAAGTGTGAAGCTTTTATCGGTTCATAGCTTCACTTTTGCTTTATTATACTAATATTTGTGTGAAGTTAGTGTTTCCAAAACAGGTTCTATGGAAGGATCCCCAACTTTTCAGGTTATTGGTGTATGGGGAATGAATCTTGCAAGAAGCTAAGTCGGGCCGTCGACTTTAAAACAAGCGCTAAGTGGGAGGCAACCCACCGGTTTTGTATTTCTTATCCTTTTGCATTTTATTTTTGTTTCGTTTATTTATTTTTCTTACTGTTTTTATATCATATTTGCATCCCTATGTTTAATTTCATTGAGTCCGTAATCTATCTTAGAAGAGAATTATGCCGAATACCTTTTCGTCAGAAAATTTCAGACTGCGCGTAGTTCATTCCAGAGACCATAACTGTCAGACCGTTTATCAAAACACTGTGAAATTTTGACACTGTGTAGAAAACACGTAGGTGAACAACTTTGTGAAATGGAGTTTTTCCAAATTCCTTACCAATTTGCACAGTTTTTGCGTTTTATCTGCTGTTACGTCAGAATTCAGAACTTTCGGTTTTACACATTGAGGACAATGTGAAGTTTAAGTGTGGGGAGCATTTATATGTTTGTATAGTTTGTTTTTGACATCATTAGTGGATGGAACCATTTTGAATGCAGGAGTTGAGGAACCAATTAACTAAAAGGGAAGAATATAGCTCGAAATCACAAATTAACATGATAGTTGTTACCATATCTCGAATATCACCATATCGCATTCTATTTTTATTTTTCCATATTTATCTATTGTTCTCTAAGTGCTTTGGTGGGTCACTAAACATCGACGTGTTATTACTGCTAGGATGAAATAGAGTGATTGAGTTACTAGAAAAAAAAAAAAAAAAATGATGAAAAAAAAAATATATATATGAAAAAAAAATAGACCGACCAATTAGACCAAAACGGAATAAAAAGACACTTGGGAATAGCAATATGCGTGAAACGTAGTCCCTGTCTCCGTCGCCTAAACAAGCGTGGAATGCAGGATCCAAGGCAACTATCATGTACTTGCTGACAAGAAGCATGCGCTTGGATCCGAAAGATCTAATCATGCCGTCTAAAAAAAAAAAAAAAAAAAATTATTGTGTTGAATAAAGTCACTCTTGGTTCCTCATATATGCCAATTGATTTGATGTAGCATTCAAAGACTAAGTAGCTCAATCCAATAGGATTAGGTTCATCTTTAGCAGTGACCTTCGTGAGATATGGGAAACATCGAACACTTGTGAATATTCGCCAACATCTACATCTATATCCATCTTCTTAATCTTTTCATTGTGATTGTGGCTTGTTAGTTTTAGTTTTTGTGGCTTGTTCGACTATCTAATTAGAGTTTATTTACTAATAATTGAATTGAATTTGCAAGGTACCTCCTCCTGTAGTCGTTTTGGATTCGTTCATTGATTTGTCACGAATAGACGGAGTTTGAAATATAGGTTTTGTAGGTAGACCTCTTGTAAACCTTCACTTCTAGACTATAACTCGTTCACTAGGGACACCTAGGGGTTTAAAGGCTTGTTATTTATGCTAAAAGTGACCGTAGCCTCGACGACACGGAGTTGTTGTATTTTATTGTTTTGTTTGATTTGCTCTCGGAGGACTAGCAAAGTCTAAGTGTGGGGAATTTGATAGGTGTAGAATACAATCGTATTTAATATCTAGTATTTATGCTTTCTTTAAGTAGTTTTCTTGTAAATTATGTATCTTATGTGCTTTTGAGTTTATTAGTGCAATGGAGTCATTTGGAGCAAAAAGACCAATTGGAACTCGTTCAAATGCAAGATTTCTACTTTTCATTGTGTAGAGGACGAGAAGAGGAAGACAATGGCGAAAAGAACGGAGTCATTCGGAGTTCGTATGAAGAAGTTATGAGCAAAACAAGGACTTGGAAGACCAAAAGGGCACAAATGGTCATTTTGTAGGTCCACTACTATTGACATCCCCTCGTTTTGTTAAGGGGCAACTCTATTCCTGAGGAATACTATTTGGAGTCGGCCGAGGTTAAGGGACAACCGGCTTAGTTACCCTTATCAAGATTACTTTGGCGTTGTATAACGAACACTACTTCTAAAATCGAGAGAAGATGACTTCTCAATAGTTTCCACCTGAATTCAGACAAAGAAGAAAAAACGCAACACTGTTCTTGAATTTGAGAGATCGAGAGAGACTCGAGGGTGTGAGAAGGAATCGGAGATTGGGGATTTTTCTTCAGAAAGCGATTGTCTGTGGATCGTGTTCACAATCTAGGTTCAACCGGATTAAGAACCGAGAGATGGTGAGAAGAACAATGACATCACTGATTCGAATTCAAAAGAGATGAAATTAATGATGTAGAAATGGATTGAGGGTTTGAGCGGATGAAATGAGTTGAGTTAGCATTAATGGTATTGAGATTCGGAGGGTGTTATCTTTGGTATTTGGATAGAAAGAGATGAAGAATTGAAGAAGTTAGGGTTACCGGTGGTGTTTTGTGATTGAAACTCGATCTGCAATCGATTGTGAAGAAGAAAATGATGAATCGAAAATGGGTTTGCTCTCGGTGGTTGGTTTGAATGAGAATCGGTGCACAAAGCGTGGTGGTAGTGATGTCATTCGATTATTTCGATGAAGCTACGAGTTCTTAGCAAGTGGACCAGAAGAAGCATTGAAGGGTTGAGTGGGCATTTGGTGATGGCAGATGAATTGGAATATGGTTGAGCAAGGAAGGAGGCTGGTGGTTAGGCCGAGAAGAGGTTAGGTGTTGAAGTTAAGTAGATGCTTGCCAAGAATGCACTCAAGCCATGGTAACAGTGCAATTGATGGTTTATTAAAGCTTAAAGGGAGAAGCGAGGATGGCAGGCAACCATGAACGAAGATGGTGTGGAGCCAAAGGATATGGCGTTGTCGTGATGGCGAGGAGAACATGAAATGGAGCTGCAGTGGCAATGTCTTGAGCAGGTGCATGCTGAGTCGGTTGCAGGCTGGCAGATTGGAGCTGTGTAGAATGGCAGGCAATATGAGACATTGGCTATTACAGGGAAGAGGAAGATCAAGCAAATCATGGTTTGCAACTCGAGGTACATACAGAGAGTGACTCGGAGTCATTGCGGTATTGATGGTCGCTGCAATGCAATAGGGTGCGATTCATGTAGTGATCTCGAGTTTCGGCTAATGCGGTGGAGTCACAGCAGAGGCAGCACGAGGAGTTAAGTCTGGTTAGGTCCTATGAAGTCGTTTTGTTGCAGTCATGCAATCGCACCCTTGGTGGTGGTGTTTGCGAGGAAGAGAAGGTGGTTTGCTTTGACAATGTGGATAACTCGTGACCGGATGCTTAGGTTGTTAATGGAACTCGCCAAAGGGACGGCAGTGGTTTGCGTTAAGACGGTTTATGATTGTCTCGTGTGGTGTTTGGGATCACCGAGATTGTGCCGCAAGAGGTGAGACAGAGCCGACAGCAGCGAATGTTGCAAAGAGATAACGGTTGTCGATGAAGAGCTAGACTCATGGTGGGGCCGGGTGGCTGGCCTCGGGAGTGAGAAGTTGATGCAAAGAATAGGGCTGGGTGGAAAGTGCAAAAATGAAGCACAAGGATATGCAGCTGCAATGAGTTCGAAGCATGACCAAGCTGCAGGCTACCATCATGGTCAGAGCCGAGGTAGTGAAGACAATGATTGTGCTGCACGCAAATGGCTTTAGCCAAGAACCCAACCACTTCTCGCTACCACACGACACCCCGACTGCCTGACTGCCTGGCCCCGTCACTGGACCGACCTGAGTCCCGACCCGATTTGACCTCGACCGAAGTTGGACTGCATGACCGACCGGCCATAATCCCGATTTCCCGAGCGTTTTGGGACAAAATTTCTACACTGGGTTTCTCTCATGTGGGCCGGTGAATTTCCAACTAATGGACTTTGAAGACAAAACCTAGTTTTGGAAGGAGTGGAGCTATAAAAGAGAAGACTTTTCTCAAAACACATATCTTTAGACATCTTATTATCTCTACTTGTTTTCTAGGGTTTAGAACATGAAACTTCTCTTTCTTCTTGTGATGAACTCCTTGAATATGAGTACCTAAGTTTATTATTGGTTATGGAATAGTTGGATTTCACATAATATGATTCTTTGATTCAATATATTAGTTTTGTCTCATAATTATCGTTTGCAATTCTCTGAAATATTGTTTTATGATTGATTGATTGTTTTGTCAAGTTGCAAATTGGTAGAACTTCTAATCACATCTATTGCTAGTTTAGGGTTTATTATACGCAAAAGTGATATTCCTTGAATATAAGTAGCATAATATGATTATAGTTTGTAGTGATATATTCTTATGATCATATGTGAATCGTAACCTTTGTTAAATTGAATTAGTGCGCTTTCCACGTTCAATTGCTTTGATTGGCCTGATTTCATAGAACTTAATGCATCTAGGGAATTAAACTTGATTAGTGCTTTTACACGTTAGGTTGTTCCTTTAGGTAGAATTCATATTCGCATCTTTTAATGTGTTTGTTGATGACATGAGGAGATTTGCGGGATATTCTTGCGATCAAGGTATTCTAGGGTCTTTGATAAAAGTTGAGATTAAAATATCAATTCTAGTTATTGTGGTGAAAACATGTTTGTGAATGAAAACGAAATCCATGACCAATATTTTCTTATCCTTGATTTGATTTGTTTGCTTTATTTTCTTTTATTTAGTTTATTATAATCACAAAAACCCCTAAGTGTTATTTATAGGGAACCATAACAATTTGATAACCTAGACCTCTCTGTGGGATCGATCCTTTCTTGCCCTTGCTATATTTATATTTTGAGTAGTAAGAAAGTGTAATTATATTTGTGTCGCTTACGACAACCGATCAAATTTTGGCGCCGTTGTTTGGGAGGCATCGGTTGTCAATTGTTTTTGGTTTCTTATTTTTTTTTTGTATTTAGTTTTTGTTTTATTTTTCTTATTTTCTGGGTTTTAACCGGTTTGAGAATTATTTCAAAGCTAATTTCTATGGAAGGAGCATATTGGAACGATGGATACGGTTTTCAACAACCTCAACAATATGATAACTACCAATTCCATGGGTATAATCAAAACCAATTTATTGGTTATGACCAATATTCCATGGAACCTTGTGGTTTTCCTCAACAACCTTATGGTGAGTATGTGTGTGAACAACAACAAGGATGGGAGGATTCTTATGCTCTTGAACAAAAAGTCTCTAATTTTATAGATAAAGTTTCCACCTTTTTACAAGAGGAATTTCAAAAGCTAAAGAGACTACAAACGAGCAACTCCAAGAACTTCGTGAAGGTATGACTATCTTGCGAAGAGACATTGATCAATATAAGGAAGATATGGATAATTCTAATGGGCATATGGTTTGTGATGAATATGTGATTGATGCTAATGTTGAAAAAGGCCAATCCTTGGGCACTTTCGTGGATAATTGTGTAGTTAACTCAACTCTTGATCGTAATAATGATCATTCACCTATTCAAAAGGATGAGTTCGAGATAAGTAACACTAAATTCAGCGAGGAAAATCTTATGTTGACTATGATAGTGACGGTGATTATGATACATTGCTTGAAACAACTCATGGTGACATCTCCGAGGAGTCTTTTTGGGATCAAGATGAAGATGAAGAGGAATATGTCGACACTTGTGTAGATTACTCGAGCATTGATCTTAATAATGATCAAGAGCCTATTCAAAGGGTGGAGCTTGAAGATGATGCATTTTTGAGTGTTCTAAAAAAGTTTCTTATAATAAAATTTGGATCCGCAAAAGAGTGTGTGCCTTACAACAAAAAGGAGGAATATGTTGAGAATGAGACCGTTATAACCAATATTGTGGAAGACCCAATTGAACTTGTGCATGATTGTAATGATGATGTTTATGTCGAGACTATGGTTACGGCAGAAACGGACGAAGAATGGTTGCAAGGTTTAATAGAGGACCATGATATAAAAGAGGTGAATAATTCACTTGAGTTTTTCAAAGATGAAGAGGATTCCGTAATACAAGAGATTGTGCAAGGTTTATCTAACCCTTTGCCTATTGTTTCTTCTCCTTTACCTCTTATTGGTTTGAATGTATGTGCTTCGAGAATATTGTTGACTGACTTTGTTTCTCGTTTTCCGCCATTAGAGACACTTGATTCTCATACTATGCAGGTTTTGGACCAAGAAACCGTGGAGGTACCCGACTCCTATATTCTTTATACACTTCCAAGTGTGGACAAGAATAAGTGTGGGGGAAGCTTTTATCGGTTAATAGCTTCACTTTTGCTTTATTGTACTAATATTTGTGTGAAGCTAGTGTTTCCAAAACAGGTTCTATGGAAGGATCCCCAACTTTTCAGATTATTGGTGTATGGGGAATGAATCTTACAAGAAGCTAAGTCGGGCCGTCGACTTTAAAACAAGCGCTTAGTGGGAGGCAACCCACCGGTTTTGTATCTTTTATCCTTTTGCTTTTTATTTTTGTTTCGTTTATTTATTTTTTACTGTTTTTATATCATATTTGCATCCCTATGTTTAATTTCATTGAGTCCGTAATCTATCTTAGAAGAGAATTATGACGAATACCTTTTCGTCAGAAAATTTCAGACTGCGCGTAGTTCAGTCCAGAGACCATAACTGTCAGACCGTTTATCAAAACACTGTGAAATTTTGACACTGTGTAGAAAACACGTAGGTGAACAACTTTTTTGTGAAATGGAGTTTTTCCAAATTCCTTACCAATTTGCACAGTTTTTGCGTTTTATCTGCTGTTACGTCAGAATTCAGAACTTTCGGTTTTACACATTGAGGACAATGTGAAGTTTAAGTGTGGGGGAGCATTTATATGTTTGTTTTTGACACCATTAGTGGATGGAACCATTTTGAATGCAGGAGTTGAGGAACCAATTAACTAAAAGGGAAGAATATAGCTCAGAAATCACAAATTAACATGATAGTTGTTACCATATCTCTAATATCACCATATCACATTCTATTTTTATTTTTCCATATTTATCTATTGTTCTCTAAGTGCTTTGGTGGGTCACTAAACATCGACGTGTTATTACTGCTAGGATGAAATAGAGTGGTTGAGTTACATAAAAAAAAAAAAAAAAAAAATGAAAAAAAATATATGAAAAGAAGAAAAAAAAAAAAGACCGATCAATTAGACCAAAACGGAATAAAAAGACACTTGGGAATAGCAGTATGTGTGAAACGTAGTCCCTGTCTCCGTCGCCTAAACAAGCGTGGAATGCAGGATCCAAGGCAACTATCATGTACTTGCTGACAAGAAGCATGCGCTTGGATCCAAAAGATCTAATCATGCCGTCTAAAGAGAAATTGGATCCAGTTTGATCCAATCATATAAAAAAAAAAAAGAATAAATTATTATTGTGTTGAATAAAGTCACTCTTGGTTCCCTTGTATATGCCAATTGATTTGATGTAGCATTCAGCACCAGTAGCTCAATCCAATAGGATTAGGTTCATCTTAGCAATAACCTTCAGACAGATATGGGAAACATCGAACACTTGTGAATATTCGCCAACATCTACATCTTTATCCATCTTCTTAATCTTTTCATTGTGATTGTGGTTGTTAGTTTACGAGTATTGTGGCTTGTTCGACTATCTAATTAGAGTTTATTTACTAATAATTGAATTGAATTTGTAAGGTACCTCCTCCTGTAGTCATTTTGGATTCGTTCATTGATTTGTCACGAATAGACGGAGTTTGAAATATAGGTTTTGTAGGTAGACCTCTTGTAAACCTTCACGAGACTATAACTCGTCCACTAGGGACACCTAGGGGTTTAAAGGCTTGTTATTTATGCTAAAATTAACCGTAGCCTCGACGACACGGAGTTGTTGTATTTTATTGTTTTGTTTGATTTGCTCGAGGACTAGCAAAGTCTAAGTGTGGGGGAATCTGATAGGTGTAGAATACACCGTATTTAATATCTAGTATTTATGCTTTCTTTGCGAGTTTTCTTGTAAATTATGTATCTTATGTGTGCTTTTGAGTTTATTAGGTGCAATGGAGTCATTTGGAGCAAAAAGACCAATTGGAACTCGTTCAAATACAAGATTTCTACTTCTCATCGTGAAGAGGACGAAAAGACGAAGCCAACGGCGAAAGAACGAAGTCATTCTGAGTTCGTGTGGAGAAGTTACAAGCAAAACGAGAATTTGAAGGCTAAAAGAGCAAAATGGTCGGACAAGTGCTATTGGTAACCCCACTGTACGTTAAGGGGTAGCCATTCTGTTAAGGGGTGAACTGTTCCAAAGGGACTACTACTGGGAGCCCATCCACCGTTAAGGGGCAACTCTCTTTAGAGGAGTGTTAAAGACAACCAGCTAAGGTTACGGGGCTATTCTCGGGTTCACATCATTAGCACTGTGGGTGCGAATAGCCATTCCCACATAAAACTCAATTGGGGTCGATCACTGTTTATACTCATTCTTCCCATTTGATGAATCGAGAGAGGATGACTCTGAGTTTTGAGAGGATTAGGGTTTGAATTTGTGAGATAAGAAATCGAGAGATGGAAACAATGAGAGCTGACGATGGTGGTGACGAAGGATGGAGGTTGCTCAATCTGAGATGTGAGTATTTGCTGCTTTGAGATCGAGAAATTGGATCTGAAGTAAGAATTGAGACTTGGGTTCCTCTCAAGATCGAGTCTCTGGTGGAAGATGGTGGTTTGATTGAATCGAGAAGACGCCGTTGTTGATGAAGAACAAGATTGTGAAGAATATGAGATTCAGATGGTGAATTGTTGTTATGTACTGGCGATGAAAGTGAAGGTTAAAGTCGAGATTCAAATGGGTTTTGATTAGTCTTCTGATGGGAAAGATAGAGATATGGTAACTCGAATAAGGTTTGGGTCGCTCGGTGATATGATGAAGGCTTTGATGGAATTTGCTGGAGCTGTGTAATGATGTTTCAGATGCTGGGAGCAGGCTGAGAAAGGGTTTCTGTGAATTTGAGTTGTAAGTAGATGGAGATGGCTCAGTTGAGGGTTAACTCAGGCCTGAGTTGGTGAGAGTGGAGCTGTGAGTATGGCGTTGAGTTAGAGCAAACACAGGAGGAGTGTGATTTTGGCCGGGTGTTGGTAGATGACAAAGAATGTTGCGTAGCCGAGTTATGAGAGCTGTAATGGAGTTGCAGGGGTTTATGGAGCAGCTGGAACTTCTGAGGCTGTTGGTGGAGTGCTGTTGTGGAGGCTGTATTGGAGGTGGTCCGAAGGCGCTAGCAGCGTTGATGTTTTGCAGGCAGGAGGGCATTAACTGGTGCTTTTGGATATGGAGAATGAGTTGGTAATGCTGTTATGATGCAGTGAGCTGAGTGGTGCTAGTCATTTGCAGGTGTGCATTGAACTCGGTGAAGCGGTGTACAAGGAGAAGGTCCAGCTATGTGTGCTGTAATAGGAATGGTGATGAATTATGCCTGATTTCAGGTCATGAGACTGCATGAAATTGGTGGCACAAGTGAGCTGATTTGGGTTGAATGGAATAGCAAATCTGGGTGAAGGTTTAAGAGCTGGCATTGCTGCAGTGGAGAGTGTACAAGGCTGTGAGCTAGTTTGTTATGGAAATGGCAATTTTGTGATGTTGCAGCTCATGGCTGTGGATAGAAGTGTGATCATTGTGCATCACAAGGGGTTTGGCTGAAGCACAATGATGAAGCTGCAGAGTCTGGCCTGTGACAGTGGTGGATGGTTTGCAATCTTGGTGCAACACCAGATGGCCTGGCAAGATGGATATGGCCTGAGCCACTCAGCTCACTCAGCTGATTCAAGTCTGACTGTGACCCTGACCTGACCCTGACTCAGTGCCTTGACCCGATCCGACACGAGATGACTCGGTCCTGACCCGTTGACCCGGTGGCCGGTCACCTGAGATGACTTTCCGACGACTTTTCCGGCGGGATTCCGGCCACAATCCCAGTTTTCCGGCGAGCGTTTTTGGGACAAAATTTCTACACGGGTTTCTCTCCATGGTGGGCCGGGTGAATTTCCAACTAATGGACTTTGAAGACAAAACCTAGTTTTGGAAGGAGTGGAGCTATAAAAGAGAAGACTTTTCTCAAAACACATATCTTTAGACATCTTATTATCTCTACTTGTTTTCTAGGGTTTAGAACATGAAACTTCTCTTTCTTCTTGTGATGAACTCCTTGAATATGAGTACCTAAGTTTATTATTGGTTATGGAATAGTTGGATTTCACATAATATGATTCTTTGATTCAATATATTAGTTTTGTCTCATAATTATCGTTTGCAATTCTCTGGAAATATTGTTTTATGATTGATTGATTGTTTTGTCAAGTTGCAAATTGGTAGAACTTCTAATCACATCTATTGCTAGTTTAGGGTTTATTATACGCAAAAGTGATATTCCTTGAATATAAGTAGCATAATATGATTATAGTTTGTAGTGATATATTCTTATGATCATATGTGAATCGTAACCTTTGTTAAATTGAATTAGTGCGCTTTCCACGTTCAATTGCTTTGATTGGCCTGATTTCATAGAACTTAATGCATCTAGGGAATTAAACTTGATTAGTGCTTTTACACGTTAGGTTGTTCCTTTAGGTAGAATTCATATTCGCATCTTTTAATGTGTTTGTTGATGACATGAGGAGATTTGATTTATGGATATTCTTGCGATCAAGGTATTCTAGGGTCTTTGATAAAAGTTGAGATTAAAATATCAATTCTAGTTATTGTGGTGAAAACATGTTTGTGAATGAAAACGAAATCCATGACCAATATTTTCTTATCCTTGATTTGATTTGTTTGCTTTATTTTCTTTTATTTAGTTTATTATAATCACACAACCCCGGTGTTATTTATAGGGAACCATAACAATTTGATAACCTAGACCTCTCTGTGGGATCGATCCTTTCTTGCCCTTGCTATATTTATATTTTGAGTAGTAAGAAAGTGTAATTATATTTGTGTCGCTTACGACAGCGATCAAATTTTGGCGCCGTTGTTTTGGAGGCATCGGTTGTCAATTGTTTTTGGTTTCTTATTTTTTTTTTGTATTTAGTTTTTGTTTTATTTTTTCTTATTTTCTGGGTTTTAACCGGTTTGAGAATTATTTAAGCTAATTTCTATGGAAGGAGCATATTGGAACGATGGATACGGTTTTCAACAACCTCAACAATATGATAACTACCAATTCCATGGGTATAATCAAAACCAATTTATTGGTTATGACCAATATTCCATGGAACCTTGTGGTTTTCCTCAACAACCTTATGGTGAGTATGTGTGTGAACAACAACAAGGATGGGAGGATTCTTATGCTCTTGAACAAAAAGTCTCTAATTTTATAGATAAAGTTTCCACCTTTTTACAAGAGGAATTTCAAAAAGCTAAAGAGACTACAAACGAGCAACTCCAAGAACTTCGTGAAGGTATGACTATCTTGCGAAGAGACATTGATCAATATAAGGAAGATATGGATAATTCTAATGGGCATATGGTTTGTGATGAATATGTGATTGATGCTAATGTTGAAAAAGGCCAATCCTTGGGCACTTTCGTGGATAATTGTGTAGTTAACTCAACTCTTGATCGTAATAATGATCATTCACCTATTCAAAAGGATGAGTTCGAGATAAGTAACACTAAATTCAGCGAGGAACAATCTTATGTTGACTATGATAGTGACGGTGATTATGATACATTGCTTGAAACAACTCATGGTGACATCTCCGAGGAGTCTTTTTGGGATCAAGATGAAGATGAAGAGGAATATGTCGACACTTGTGTAGATTACTCGAGCATTGATCTTAATAATGATCAAGAGCCTATTCAAAGGGTGGAGCTTGAAGATGATGCATTTTTGAGTGTTCTAAAAAGTTTCTTATAATAAAATTTGGATCCGCAAAAGAGTGTGTGCCTTACAACAAAAAGGAGGAATATGTTGAGAATGAGACCGTTATAACCAATATTGTGGAAGACCCAATTGAACTTGTGCATGATTGTAATGATGATGTTTATGTCGAGACTATGGTTACGGCAGAAACGGACGAAGAATGGTTGCAAGGTTTAATAGAGGACCATGATATAAAAGAGGTGAATAATTCACTTGAGTTTTTCAAAGATGAAGAGGATTCCGTAATACAAGAGATTGTGCAAGGTTTATCTAACCCTTTGCCTATTGTTTCTTCTCCTTTACCTCTTATTGGTTTGAATGTATGTGCTTCGAGAATATTGTTGACTGACTTTGTTTCTCGTTTTCCGCCATTAGAGACACTTGATTCTCATACTATGCAGGTTTTGGACCAAGAAACCGTGGAGGTACCCGACTCCTATATTCTTTATACACTTCCAAGTGTGGACAAGAATAAGTGTGGGGGAAGCTTTTATCGGTTCATAGCTTCACTTTTGCTTTATTGTACTAATATTTGTGTGAAGCTAGTGTTTCCAAAACAGGTTCTATGGAAGGATCCCCAACTTTTCAGATTATTGGTGTATGGGGAATGAATCTTACAAGAAGCTAAGTCGGGCCGTCGACTTTAAAACAAGCGCTTAGTGGGAGGCAACCCACCGGTTTTGTATCTTTTATCCTTTTGCTTTTTATTTTTGTTTCGTTTATTTATTTTTTACTGTTTTTATATCATATTTGCATCCCTATGTTTAATTTCATTGAGTCCGTAATCTATCTTAGAAGAGAATTATGACGAATACCTTTTCGTCAGAAAATTTCAGACTGCGCGTAGTTCAGTCCAGAGACCATAACTGTCAGACCGTTTATCAAAACACTGTGAAATTTTGACACTGTGTAGAAAACACGTAGGTGAACAACTTTTGTGAAATGGAGTTTTTCCAAATTCCTTACCAATTTGCACAGTTTTTGCGTTTTATCTGCTGTTACGTCAGAATTCAGAACTTTCGGTTTTACACATTGAGGACAATGTGAAGTTTAAGTGTGGGGGAGCATTTATATGTTTGTTTTTGACACCATTAGTGGATGGAACCATTTTGAATGCAGGAGTTGAGGAACCAATTAACTAAAAGGGAAGAATATAGCTCAGAAATCACAAATTAACATGATAGTTGTTACCATATCTCGGAATATCACCATATCACATTCTATTTTTATTTTTCCATATTTATCTATTGTTCTCTAAGTGCTTTGGTGGGTCACTAAACATCGACGTGTTATTACTGCTAGGATGAAATAGAGTGGTTGAGTTACATAAAAAAAAAAAAAAAAAAATTGAAAAAAAATTGAAAAAAAAAAGAAAAGAAAAAAAAAAGGACCGATCAATTAGACCAAAACGGAATAAAAAGACACTTGGGAATAGCAGTATGTGTGAAACGTAGTCCCTGTCTCCGTCGCCTAAACAAGCGTGGAATGCAGGATCCAAGGCAACTATCATGTACTTGCTGACAAGAAGCATGCGCTTGGATCCAAAAGATCTAATCATGCCGTCTAAAGAGAAATTGGATCCAGTTTGATCCAATCATATAAAAAAAAAAGAATAAATTATTATTGTGTTGAATAAAGTCACTCTTGGTTCCCTTGTATATGCCAATTGATTTGATGTAGCATTCAAGACTTTAGCTCAATCCAATAGGATTAGGTTCATCTTAGCAATAACCTTCGTGACAGATATGGGAAACATCGAACACTTGTGAATATTCGCCAACATCTACATCTTTATCCATCTTCTTAATCTTTTCATTGTGATTGTGGTTGTTAGTTTACGAGTATTGTGGCTTGTTCGACTATCTAATTAGAGTTTATTTACTAATAATTGAATTGAATTTGTAAGGTACCTCCTCCTGTAGTCATTTTGGATTCGTTCATTGATTTGTCACGAATAGACGGAGTTTGAAATATAGGTTTTGTAGGTAGACCTCTTGTAAACCTTCACGAGACTATAACTCGTCCACTAGGGACACCTAGGGGTTTAAAGGCTTGTTATTTATGCTAAAATTAACCGTAGCCTCGACGACACGGAGTTGTTGTATTTTATTGTTTTGTTTGATTTGCTCGAGGACTAGCAAAGTCTAAGTGTGGGGAATCGATAGGTGTAGAATACACCGTATTTAATATCTAGTATTTATGCTTTCTTTGCGAGTTTTCTTGTAAATTATGTATCTTATGTGTGCTTTTGAGTTTATTAGGTGCAATGGAGTCATTTGGAGCAAAAAGACCAATTGGAACTCGTTCAAATACAAGATTTCTATTTCTCATCGTGAAGAGGACGAAAAGAAGAAGCCAACGGCGAAAGAACGAAGTCATTCTCGAGTTCGTGTGGAGAAGTTACAAGCAAAACGAGAATTTGAAGGCTAAAAGAGCAAAATGGTCGGACAAGTGCTATTGGTAACCCCACCGTACGTTAAGGGGTAGCCATTCTCGTTAAGGGGTGAACTGTTCCAAAGGGACTACTACTGGGAGCCCATCCACCTGTTAAGGGGCAACTCTCTTTAGGAGGAGTGTTAAAGACAACCAGCTAAGGTTACGGGCTATTCTCGGGGTTCACATCATTAGCACTGTGGGTGCGAATAGCCATTCCCACATAAAACTCAATTGGGGTCGACTGTGTTTATACTCATTCTTCCCATTTGATGAATCGAGAGAGGATGACTCGAGTTTTGAGAGGATTAGGGTTTGAATTTGTGAGATAAGAAATCGAGAGATGGAAACAATGAGAGCTGACGATGGTGGTGACGAAGGATGGAGGTTGCTCAATCTGAGATGTGAGTATTTGCTGCTTTGAGATCGAGAAATTGGATCTGAAGTAAGAATTGAGACTTGGGTTCCTCTCAAGATCGAGTCTCTGGTGGAAGATGGTGGTTTGATTGAATCGAGAAGACGCCGTTGTTGATGAAGAACAAGATTGTGAAGAATATGAGATTCAGATGGTGAATTGTTGTTATGTACTGGCGATGAAAGTGAAGGTTAAAGTCGAGATTCAAATGGGTTTTGATTAGTCTTCTGATGGGAAAGATAGAGATATGGTAACTCGAATAAGGTTTGGGTCGCTCGGTGATATGATGAAGGCTTTGATGGAATTTGTTTGGAGTCAGTGTAATGATGTTTCGTATCTTTGGGAGCAAAGCCGAGAAAGGGTTTCTGTGAATTTGAGTTGTAAGTAGATGGAGATGGCTCAGTTGAGGGTTAACTCAGGCCTGAGTTGGTGAGAGTGGAGCTGTGAGTATGGCAGTGAGTTAGGAGCAGCTACAGGAGGAGTGTGATTTTGGCTGGTGTTGGTAGATGACAGCAATGTTGGCAGAGCTGAGTTATGAGAGCTGTAATGGAGTTGCAGGGGTTTATGGAGCAGCTGGAACTTCTGAGGCTGTTGGTGGAGTGCTGTTGTGGAGGCTGTATTGGAGGTGGTCTGAAGCTGCAGTTCAGTGATGTTTTGCAGGCAGGAGGGCATTAACTGGTGCTTTTGGATATGGAGAATGAGTTGGTAATGCTGTTATGATGCAGTGAGCTGAGTGGTGCTAGCTGTTGCAGGTGCATTGAACTGGTGAAGCGGGTGTACAAGGAGAAGGTCCAGGCTATGTGTGCTGTAATAGGAATGGTGATGAATTATGCCTGATTTCAGGTCATGAGACTGCATGAAATTGGTGGCACAAGTGAGCTGATTTGGGTTGAATGGAATAGCAAATCTGGGTGAAGGTTTAAGAGCTGGCATTGCTGTGGCAAATGGAGAGTGTACAAGGTCAGAGCTAGTTTGTTATGGAAATGGCAATTTTGTGATGTTGCAGCTCATGGCTGTGGATAGAAGTGTGATCATTGTGCATCACAAGGGGTTTGGCTGAAGCACAATGATGAAGCTGCAGAGTCTGGCCTGTGACAGTGGTGGATGGTTTGCAATCTTGGTGCAACACCAGATGGCCTGGCAAGATGGATATGGCCTGAGCCACTCAGCTCACTCAGCTGATTCAAGTCTGACTGTGACCCTGACCTGACCCTGACTCAGTGCCTTGACCCGATCCGACACGAGATGACTCGGTCCTGACCCGTTGACCCGGTGGCCGGTCACCTGAGATGACTTTCCGACGACTTTTCCAGCGGGATTCCGGCCACAATCCCAGTTTTCCGGCGAGCGTTTTTGGGACAAAATTTCTACACGGGTTTCTCTCCATGGTGGGCCGGGTGAATTTCCAACTAATGGACTTTGAAGACAAAACCTAGTTTTGGAAGGAGTGGAGCTATAAAAGAGAAGACTTTTCTCAAAACACATATCTTTAGACATCTTATTATCTCTACTTGTTTTCTAGGGTTTAGAACATGAAACTTCTCTTTCTTCTTGTGATGAACTCCTTGAATATGAGTACCTAAGTTTATTATTGGTTATGGAATAGTTGGATTTCACATAATATGATTCTTTGATTCAATATATTAGTTTTGTCTCATAATTATCGTTTGCAATTCTCTGGAAATATTGTTTTATGATTGATTGATTGTTTTGTCAAGTTGCAAATTGGTAGAACTTCTAATCACATCTATTGCTAGTTTAGGGTTTATTATACGCAAAAGTGATATTCCTTGAATATAAGTAGCATAATATGATTATAGTTTGTAGTGATATATTCTTATGATCATATGTGAATCGTAACCTTTGTTAAATTGAATTAGTGCGCTTTCCACGTTCAATTGCTTTGATTGGCCTGATTTCATAGAACTTAATGCATCTAGGGAATTAAACTTGATTAGTGCTTTTACACGTTAGGTTGTTCCTTTAGGTAGAATTCATATTCGCATCTTTTAATGTGTTTGTTGATGACATGAGGAGATTTATGGATATTCTTGCGATCAAGGTATTCTAGGGTCTTTGATAAAAGTTGAGATTAAAATATCAATTCTAGTTATTGTGGTGAAAACATGTTTGTGAATGAAAACGAAATCCATGACCAATATTTTCTTATCCTTGATTTGATTTGTTTGCTTTATTTTCTTTTATTTAGTTTATTATAATCACACAACCCCGGTGTTATTTATAGGGAACCATAACAATTTGATAACCTAGACCTCTCTGTGGGATCGATCCTTTCTTGCCCTTGCTATATTTATATTTTGAGTAGTAAGAAAGTGTAATTATATTTGTGTCGCTTACGACAGCGATCAAATTTTGGCGCCGTTGCCGGGGAGGCATCGGTTGTCAATTGTTTTTGGTTTCTTATTTTTTTTTTGTATTTAGTTTTTGTTTTATTTTTTCTTATTTTCTGGGTTTTAACCGGTTTGAGAATTATTTCAGGTGCTAATTTCTATGGAAGGAGCATATTGGAACGATGGATACGGTTTTCAACAACCTCAACAATATGATAACTACCAATTCCATGGGTATAATCAAAACCAATTTATTGGTTATGACCAATATTCCATGGAACCTTGTGGTTTTCCTCAACAACCTTATGGTGAGTATGTGTGTGAACAACAACAAGGATGGGAGGATTCTTATGCTCTTGAACAAAAAGTCTCTAATTTTATAGATAAAGTTTCCACCTTTTTACAAGAGGAATTTCAAAAAGCTAAAGAGACTACAAACGAGCAACTCCAAGAACTTCGTGAAGGTATGACTATCTTGCGAAGAGACATTGATCAATATAAGGAAGATATGGATAATTCTAATGGGCATATGGTTTGTGATGAATATGTGATTGATGCTAATGTTGAAAAAGGCCAATCCTTGGGCACTTTCGTGGATAATTGTGTAGTTAACTCAACTCTTGATCGTAATAATGATCATTCACCTATTCAAAAGGATGAGTTCGAGATAAGTAACACTAAATTCAGCGAGGAAAATCTTATGTTGACTATGATAGTGACGGTGATTATGATACATTGCTTGAAACAACTCATGGTGACATCTCCGAGGAGTCTTTTTGGGATCAAGATGAAGATGAAGAGGAATATGTCGACACTTGTGTAGATTACTCGAGCATTGATCTTAATAATGATCAAGAGCCTATTCAAAGGGTGGAGCTTGAAGATGATGCATTTTTGAGTGTTCTAAAAAAGTTTCTTATAATAAAATTTGGATCCGCAAAAGAGTGTGTGCCTTACAACAAAAAGGAGGAATATGTTGAGAATGAGACCGTTATAACCAATATTGTGGAAGACCCAATTGAACTTGTGCATGATTGTAATGATGATGTTTATGTCGAGACTATGGTTACGGCAAAACGGACGAAGAATGGTTGCAAGGTTTAATAGAGGACCATGATATAAAAGAGGTGAATAATTCACTTGAGTTTTTCAAAGATGAAGAGGATTCCGTAATACAAGAGATTGTGCAAGGTTTATCTAACCCTTTGCCTATTGTTTCTTCTCCTTTACCTCTTATTGGTTTGAATGTATGTGCTTCGAGAATATTGTTGACTGACTTTGTTTCTCGTTTTCCGCCATTAGAGACACTTGATTCTCATACTATGCAGGTTTTGGACCAAGAAACCGTGGAGGTACCCGACTTCTATATTCTTTATACACTTCCAAGTGTGGACAAGAATAAGTGTGGGGGAAGCTTTTATCGGTTCATAGCTTCACTTTTGCTTTATTGTACTAATATTTGTGTGAAGCTAGTGTTTCCAAAACAGGTTCTATGGAAGGATCCCCAACTTTTCAGATTATTGGTGTATGGGGAATGAATCTTACAAGAAGCTAAGTCGGGCCGTCGACTTTAAAACAAGCGCTTAGTGGGAGGCAACCCACCGGTTTTGTATCTTTTATCCTTTTGCTTTTTATTTTTGTTTCGTTTATTTATTTTTTACTGTTTTTATATCATATTTGCATCCCTATGTTTAATTTCATTGAGTCCGTAATCTATCTTAGAAGAGAATTATGACGAATACCTTTTCGTCAGAAAATTTCAGACTGCGCGTAGTTCAGTCCAGAGACCATAACTGTCAGACCGTTTATCAAAACACTGTGAAATTTTGACACTGTGTAGAAAACACGTAGGTGAACAACTTTTGTGAAATGGAGTTTTTCCAAATTCCTTACCAATTTGCACAGTTTTTGCGTTTTATCTGCTGTTACGTCAGAATTCAGAACTTTCGGTTTTACACATTGAGGACAATGTGAAGTTTAAGTGTGGGGGAGCATTTATATGTTTGTTTTTGACACCATTAGTGGATGGAACCATTTTGAATGCAGGAGTTGAGGAACCAATTAACTAAAAGGGAAGAATATAGCTCAGAAATCACAAATTAACATGATAGTTGTTACCATATCTCGGAATATCACCATATCACATTCTATTTTTATTTTTCCATATTTATCTATTGTTCTCTAAGTGCTTTGGTGGGTCACTAAACATCGACGTGTTATTACTGCTAGGATGAAATAGAGTGGTTGAGTTACATAAAAAAAAAAAAAAAAAAAAAAAAAAAAAAAAAAAAAAAAAAAAAGAAAAGAAAAAAAAAGGACCGATCAATTAGACCAAAACGGAATAAAAAGACACTTGGGAATAGCAGTATGTGTGAAACGTAGTCCCTGTCTCCGTCGCCTAAACAAGCGTGGAATGCAGGATCCAAGGCAACTATCATGTACTTGCTGACAAGAAGCATGCGCTTGGATCCAAAAGATCTAATCATGCCGTCTAAAGAGAAATTGGATCCAGTTTGATCCAATCATATAAAAAAAAAAAGAATAAATTATTATTGTGTTGAATAAAGTCACTCTTGGTTCCCTTGTATATGCCAATTGATTTGATGTAGCATTCAAAGACCAAAGTAGCTCAATCCAATAGGATTAGGTTCATCTTAGCAATAACCTTCGTACATATATGGGAAACATCGAACACTTGTGAATATTCGCCAACATCTACATCTTTATCCATCTTCTTAATCTTTTCATTGTGATTGTGGTTGTTAGTTTACGAGTATTGTGGCTTGTTCGACTATCTAATTAGAGTTTATTTACTAATAATTGAATTGAATTTGTAAGGTACCTCCTCCGTAGTCATTTTGGATTCGTTCATTGATTTGTCACGAATAGACGGAGTTTGAAATATAGGTTTTGTAGGTAGACCTCTTGTAAACCTTCACGAGACTATAACTCGTCCACTAGGGACACCTAGGGGTTTAAAGGCTTGTTATTTATGCTAAAATTAACCGTAGCCTCGACGACACGGAGTTGTTGTATTTTATTGTTTTGTTTGATTTGCTCGAGGACTAGCAAAGTCTAAGTGTGGGGGAATCTGATAGGTGTAGAATACACCGTATTTAATATCTAGTATTTATGCTTTCTTTGCGAGTTTTCTTGTAAATTATGTATCTTATGTGTGCTTTTGAGTTTATTAGGTGCAATGGAGTCATTTGGAGCAAAAAGACCAATTGGAACTCGTTCAAATACAAGATTTCTACTTCTCATCGTGAAGAGGACGAAAAGACGAAGCCAACGGCGAAAGAACGAAGTCATTCTGGAGTTCGTGTGGAGAAGTTACAAGCAAAACGAGAATTTGAAGGCTAAAAGAGCAAAATGGTCGGACAAGTGCTATTGGTAACCCCACCGTACGTTAAGGGGTAGCCATTCTCATTAAGGGGTGAACTGTTCCAAAGGGACTACTACCGGGAGCCCATCCACCTGTTAAGGGGCAACTCTCTTTAGGAGGAGTGTTAAAGACAACCAGCCTAAGGTTACGGGGCTATTCTGGGGTTCACATCATTAGCACTGTGGGTGCGAATAGCCATTCCCACATAAAACTCAATTGGGGTCGACTGTGTTTATACTCATTCTTCCCATTTGATGAATCGAGAGAGGATGACTCTGAGTTTTGAGAGGATTAGGGTTTGAATTTGTGAGATAAGAAATCGAGAGATGGAAACAATGAGAGCTGACGATGGTGGTGACGAAGGATGGAGGTTGCTCAATCTGAGATGTGAGTATTTGCTGCTTTGAGATCGAGAAATTGGATCTGAAGTAAGAATTGAGACTTGGGTTCCTCTCAAGATCGAGTCTCCCGGTGGATGATGGTGGTTTGATTGAATCGAGAAGACGCCGTTGTTGATGAAGAACAAGATTGTGAAGAATATGAGATTCAGATGGTGAATTGTTGTTATGTACTGGCGATGAAAGTGAAGGTTAAAGTCGAGATTCAAATGGGTTTTGATTAGTCTTCTGATGGGAAAGATAGAGATATGGTAACTCGAATAAGGTTTGGGTCGCTCGGTGATATGATGAAGGCTTTGATGGAATTTGCTGGAGCTGTGTAATGATGTTTCAGATGCTGGGAGCAGGCTGAGAAAGGGTTTCTGTGAATTTGAGTTGTAAGTAGATGGAGATGGCTCAGTTGAGGGTTAACTCAGGCCTGAGTTGGTGAGAGTGGAGCTGTGAGTATGGCAGTGAGTTAGGAGCAGCTACAGGAGGAGTGTGATTTTGGCTGGTGTTGGTAGATGACAGCAATGTTGGCAGAGCTGAGTTATGAGAGCTGTAATGGAGTTGCAGGGGTTTATGGAGCAGCTGGAACTTCTGAGGCTGTTGGTGGAGTGCTGTTGTGGAGGCTGTATTGGAGGTGGTCTGAAGCTGCAGTTCAGTGATGTTTTGCAGGCAGGAGGGCATTAACTGGTGCTTTTGGATATGGAGAATGAGTTGGTAATGCTTTTATGATGCAAAGGAGCCGAGTGGTGCTAGTCACAGGTGTGCATTGAACTCGGTGAAGCGGTGTACAAGGAGAAGGTCCAGCTATGTGTGTTGTAATAGGAATGGTGATGAATTATGCCTGATTTCGAGTCATGAGACCGCATGAAATTGGTGGCACAAGTGAGCTGATTTGGGTTGAATGGAATAGCAAACTGGTGAAGGTTTAAGAGCCGGCATTGCCGCAAAGGGAGAGTGTACAAGGTCATGAGCTAGTTTGTTATGGAAATGGCAATTTTGTGATGTTGCAGCTCATGGATGTGGATAGAAGTGATCATTGTGCATCACAAGGGGTTTGGTCAAGCACAATGATGAAGCCGCAGTCCGGCCCGTGATGGGTGGTGGATGGTTTGCAATCTTGGTGCAACACCGATGGCCTCGGCAAGATGGATATGGCTCCGAGCCACTCACCACTCACCGATTCAAGTCCGACCGTGACCCCGACCCGACCCCGACTCGCCTTGACCCGATCCGACCCGAGATGACTCTGGTCCCGACCCGTTGACCCGGTGGCCGGTCACCCGAGATGACTTTCCGACGACTTTTCCTATGGATTCCGCCACAATCCCAGTTTTCCGGCGAGCGTTTTTGGGACAAAATTTCTACACTGGTTTCTCTCCATGGTGGGCCGGTGAATTTCCAACTAATGGACTTTGAAGACAAAACCTAGTTTTGGAAGGAGTGGAGCTATAAAAGAGAAGACTTTTCTCAAAACACATATCTTTAGACATCTTATTATCTCTACTTGTTTTCTAGGGTTTAGAACATGAAACTTCTCTTTCTTCTTGTGATGAACTCCTTGAATATGAGTACCTAAGTTTATTATTGGTTATGGAATAGTTGGATTTCACATAATATGATTCTTTGATTCAATATATTAGTTTTGTCTCATAATTATCGCTTTGCAATTCTCTCGGAAATATTGTTTTATGATTGATTGATTGTTTTGTCAAGTTGCAAATTGGTAGAACTTCTAATCACATCTATTGCTAGTTTAGGGTTTATTATACGCAAAAGTGATATTCCTTGAATATAAGTAGCATAATATGATTATAGTTTGTAGTGATATATTCTTATGATCATATGTGAATCGTAACCTTTGTTAAATTGAATTAGTGCGCTTTCCACGTTCAATTGCTTTGATTGGCCTGATTTCATAGAACTTAATGCATCTAGGGAATTAAACTTGATTAGTGCTTTTACACGTTAGGTTGTTCCTTTAGGTAGAATTCATATTCGCATCTTTTAATGTGTTTGTTGATGACATGAGGAGATTTATGGATATTCTTGCGATCAAGGTATTCTAGGGTCTTTGATAAAAGTTGAGATTAAAATATCAATTCTAGTTATTGTGGTGAAAACATGTTTGTGAATGAAAACGAAATCCATGACCAATATTTTCTTATCCTTGATTTGATTTGTTTGCTTTATTTTCTTTTATTTAGTTTATTATAATCACACAACCCCTAAATTATTTATAGGGAACCATAACAATTTGATAACCTAGACCTCTCTCAGGATCGATCCTTTCTTGCCCTTGCTATATTTATATTTTGAGTAGTAAGAAAGTGTAATTATATTTGTGTCGCTTACTTACAAATGCGATCAAATTTTGGCGCCGTTGCCGGGGAGGCATCGGTTGTCAATTGTTTTTGGTTTCTTATTTTTTTTTTTTTTGTATTTAGTTTTTGTTTTATTTTTTTTATTTTTTTATTTTCTGGGTTTTAACCGGTTTGAGAATTATTTCGGTGCTAATTTCTATGGAAGGAGCATATTGGAACGATGGATACGGTTTTCAACAACCTCAACAATATGATAACTACCAATTCCATGGGTATAATCAAAACCAATTTATTGGTTATGACCAATATTCCATGGAACCTTGTGGTTTTCCTCAACAACCTTATGGTGAGTATGTGTGAACAACAACAAGGATGCGAGGATTCTTATGCTCTTGAACAAAAAGTCTCTAATTTTATAGATAAAGTTTCCACCTTTTTACAAGAGGAATTTCAAAAAGCTAAAGAGACTACAAACGAGCAACTCCAAGAACTTCGTGAAGGTATGACTATCTTGCGAAGAGACATTGATCAATATAAGGAAGATATGGATAATTCTAATGGGCATATGGTTTGTGATGAATATGTGATTGATGCTAATGTTGAAAAAGGCCAATCCTTGGGCACTTTCGTGGATAATTGTGTAGTTAACTCAACTCTTGATCTTAATAATGATCATTCACCTATTCAAAAGGATGAGTTCGAGATAAGTAACACTAAATTCAGCGAGGAAAATCTTATGTTGACTATGATAGTGACGGTGATTATGATACATTGCTTGAAACAACTCATGGTGACATCTCCGAGGAGTCTTTTTGGGATCAAGATGAAGATGAAGAGGAATATGTCGACACTTGTGTAGATTACTCGAGCATTGATCTTAATAATGATCAAGAGCCTATTCAAAGGGTGGAGCTTGAAGATGATGCATTTTTGAGTGTTCTAAAAAAGTTTCTTATAATAAAATTTGGATCCGCAAAAGAGTGTGTGCCTTACAACAAAAAGGAGGAATATGTTGAGAATGAGACCGTTATGACCAATATTGTGGAAGACCCAATTGAACTTGTGCATGATTGTAATGATGATGTTTATGTCGAGACTATGGTTACTAGCAGAAACGGACGAAGAATGGTTGCAAGGTTTAATAGAGGACCATGATATAAAAGAGGTGAATAATTCACTTGAGTTTTTCAAAGATGAAGAGGATTCCGTAATACAAGAGATTGTGCAAGGTTTATCTAACCCTTTGCCTATTGTTTCTTCTCCTTTACCTCTTATTGGTTTGAATGTATGTGCTTCGAGAATATTGTTGACTGACTTTGTTTCTCGTTTTCCGCCATTAGAGACACTTGATTCTCATACTATGCAGGTTATGGACCAAGAAACCGTGGAGGTACCCGACTCCTATATTCTTTATACACTTCCAAGTGTGGACAAGAATAAGTGTGGGGGAAGCTTTTATCGGTTCATAGCTTCACTTTTGCTTTATTGTACTAATATTTGTGTGAAGCTAGTGTTTCCAAAACAGGTTCTATGGAAGGATCCCCAACTTTTCAGATTATTGGTGTATGGGGAATGAATCTTACAAGAAGCTAAGTCGGGCCGTCGACTTTAAAACAAGCGCTTAGTGGGAGGCAACCCACCGGTTTTGTATCTTTTATCCTTTTGCTTTTTATTTTTGTTTCGTTTATTTATTTTTTACTGTTTTTATATCATATTTGCATCCCTATGTTTAATTTCATTGAGTCCGTAATCTATCTTAGAAGAGAATTATGACGAATACCTTTTCGTCAGAAAATTTCAGACTGCGCGTAGTTCAGTCCAGAGACCATAACTGTCAGACCGTTTATCAAAACACTGTGAAATTTTGACACTGTGTAGAAAACACGTAGGTGAACAACTTTTGTGAAATGGAGTTTTTCCAAATTCCTTACCAATTTGCACAGTTTTTGCGTTTTATCTGCTGTTACGTCAGAATTCAGAACTTTCGGTTTTACACATTGAGGACAATGTGAAGTTTAAGTGTGGGGGAGCATTTATATGTTTGTTTTTGACACCATTAGTGGATGGAACCATTTTGAATGCAGGAGTTGAGGAACCAATTAACTAAAAGGGAAGAATATAGCTCAGAAATCACAAATTAACATGATAGTTGTTACCATATCTCGAATATCACCATATCACATTCTATTTTTATTTTTCCATATTTATCTATTGTTCTCTAAGTGCTTTGGTGAGTCACTAAACATCGACGTGTTATTACTGCTAGGATGAAATAGAGTGGTTGAGTTACATAAAAAAAAAAATTTGAAAAAAAAAAAGAAGAGAAAAAAAAAAAGAGAAAAAAAAAAGGACCGATCAATTAGACCAAAACGGAATAAAAAGACACTTGGGAATAGCAAAGATGTGTGAAACGTAGTCCCTGTCTCCGTCGCCTAAACAAGCGTGGAATGCAGGATCCAAGGCAACTATCATGTACTTGCTGACAAGAAGCATGCGCTTGGATCCAAAAGATCTAATCATGCCGTCTAAAGAAAAATTGGATCCAGTTTGATCCAATCATATAAAAAAAAAAGAAGAATAAATTATTATTGTGTTGAATAAAGTCACTCTTGGTTCCCTTGTATATGCCAATTGATTTGATGTAGCATTCAAGACCCGAAGAGCTCAATCCAATAGGATTAGGTTCATCTTAGCAATAACCTTCGACAGATATGGGAAACATCGAACACTTGTGAATATTCGCCAACATCTACATCTTTATCCATCTTCTTAATCTTTTCATTGTGATTGTGGTTGTTAGTTTACGAGTATTGTGGCTTGTTCGACTATCTAATTAGAGTTTATTTACTAATAATTGAATTGAATTTGTAAGGTACCTCCTCCCGTAGTCATTTTGGATTCGTTCATTGATTTGTCACGAATAGACGGAGTTTGAAATATAGGTTTTGTAGGTAGACCTCTTGTAAACCTTCACGAGACTATAACTCGTCCACTAGGGACACCTAGGGGTTTAAAGGCTTGTTATTTATGCTAAAATTAACCGTAGCCTCGACGACACGGAGTTGTTGTATTTTATTGTTTTGTTTGATTTGCTCGAGGACTAGCAAAGTCTAAGTGTGGGGGAATCGATAGGTGTAGAATACACCGTATTTAATATCTAGTATTTATGCTTTCTTTGCGAGTTTTCTTGTAAATTATGTATCTTATGTGTGCTTTTGAGTTTATTAGGTGCAATGGAGTCATTTGGAGCAAAAAGACCAATTGGAACTCGTTCAAATACAAGATTTCTACTTCTCATCGTGAAGAGGACGAAAAGACGAAGCCAATCGGCGAAAGAACGAAGTCATTACGAGTTCGTGTGGAGAAGTTACAAGCAAAACGAGAATTTGAAGGCTAAAAGAGCAAAATGGTCGGACAAGTGCTATTGGTAACCCCACCGTACGTTAAGGGGTAGCCATTCTCGTTAAGGGGTGAACTGCTCCAAAGGGACTACTACCGGGAGCCCATCCACTGTTAAGGGGCAACTCTCTTTAGGAGGAGTGTTAAAGACAACCGGCTAAGGTTACTGGGCTATTCTCGGGGTTCACATCATTAGCACTGTGGGTGCGAATAGCCATTCCCACATAAAACTCAATTGGGGTCGATCGTGTTTATACTCATTCTTCCCATTTGATGAATCGAGAGAGGATGACTCGAGTTTTGAGAGGATTAGGGTTTGAATTTGTGAGATAAGAAATCGAGAGATGGAAACAATGAGAGCCGACGATGGTGGTGACGAAGGATGGAGGTTGCTCAATACGAGATGTGAGTATTTCTTTGCTTTGAGATCGAGAAATTGGATCCGAAGTAAGAATTGAGACTTGGGTTCCTCTCAAGATCGAGTCTCTCGGTGGAAGATGGTGGTTTGATTGAATCGAGAAGACGCCGTTGTTGATGAAGAACAAGATTGTGAAGAATATGAGATTCGAGATGGTGAATTGTTGTTATGTACCGGCGATGAAAGTGAAGGTTAAAGTCGAGATTCAAATGGGTT